>WYDI02026480.1:0-54051 GCA_009867235.2 Psittacus erithacus | reverse complement strand
CTCCCCTGGCGCGGGCCCGAGCGGCGGCGCCGAGCCCCGAGCGCGGCCATGGAGGCGGCGCGGGCCCCGCCGCCCGGCGGATCGCCCTCGGCTGCCGCCGCCGCCGCCTCTCCCACCGCCTCCACCTCCGGGGCGTCGGGCGGCGCTGAGCCCGAGCGGGGTCCGCAGGCGCTGGGCCGCCGGCACAGCAACAAGCGCTTCACCGGCCTCAAGCTCTTCGGGCGCAGGTGAGCCCCGGGCGGGGCGGGCAGCGCCGCCGGCGGAGGGAGGTCAGGCCCCGGGGCAAGAGGTGTCCGCGGGCGACCGGAGCATTCTGAGCGGGGGCTGCGGAGCCGAGGGGCAGCCCCAGCGCCGGGCAGCTGTCATCAGGCAGCCGAGACGGGCCCCCGGCTGAGCACAGCCGCCGAGGGACGCGGGGACGTGGTGCGGGGACGGAGCGGGGGCAGTTTGCGTTTTCCTCCTTTAGACAAGTTGGGAAGCATCGCCCTCGCTGAGCGCGCTCTCCTGCATGGAGAAGTTGGAGCCGCTGCTCTGGAGGGTTCGTTTCCAGCCGCTTAGAACCTCGCGTCTGTATCCCCGCGCACCCCGCAGCTGGTTCCAGCTGCCGGGGTCCCCGATTCCAGCTCTTGCGATCCCTGCTTCACTTCCTTCCTCCCCGGAGTCGGCAGCGCTCCTTGCCCTTCCCGCAGCCTGGCTGTTGGCCTCGTGGGGTTTGGGGGATTCTCGGAAGCAAAGGAGTGCCCTGCCATCTGGAGCTGTGTAAGCACATTGAGGTCTGAAGGGACCTCTCGGGTCTGAAGGGACTTGGGAGGTTGCCTGGTCCACCCCAAAGCAGGGCTGGATTCGATCAGGCTGCTCGTGTTGTGCTTTGAGTGTCACCAGGGGGGAAACGGCTCGGGCTCCCTGGACACCTGCTCCTGTGCTTCAGCTCCCCGGGAATTCCCCCCTCCTTCCAATGCCTATTCAGTGTTTCCTTTGTTGTGGCCTGTGCTGTAGTCACTGCGCACCTCTGGGCAGTGTCTGGATCACTTCTCTCTGTACATCCCCCTCAGGTTGCTGAACACGTTAATAACATTCCCCCTTAACCTTCCCTTCCGCAGACCAAACCACCACCATTATCGCAGCCTGTCCTTGTATCTGATAACTGAAGTATCTTGGTGGCTCTGTGCTGAACTTTATGGCACTCATCAGCACTGTTGATATATGGGAGGGGGGAACACGGACGGACCTGAAGCAGGATGCAGTGCGCCTGGGTGAGGAAAGGCCCCAGTTTCAACCTCTGCAGCCAAGCCAGAGCTGGGAGTGAAGTGCTTGTAAGGTCACATCACCATAGAGCAGTGCTGTGCTCTGGTGTCAGAGCTGGTGGCAGTGGCTGCATGGAGCTCCTTGCAGGCTCTGCCCTGTCCCCACTACTGCTCTGATTCTGTCTCTGGTTCCCAGGGGTTCAGGCTGCTATGACTGCAATGTTTATCAAACCCTGTACTGAGGGGAAGTTCTCCATGTGTGAACAACCTTCTATAGTGTGGACGCATGGGGGAGAGGCAAAGTGGGGCTGGGCAGGAGGTGCTGAGCTGGAAGGGGTGAACACGCCTGCCACGATGGCTATAAGTGCCCGTCGGGTTGTTGGCTGCGTGGATGCTTCTCTTGCTCCTCTGTCCATCTCGGGATGAGAAATGGTGCACCTGGAGCAGCAGAGTGAGAAGAGATTCCCACAGGCCTCCGTGAAGGAAGGGGCTCCCACACATGCCTATGGGAAGTGAGCTTGATGGGATGCCATGCAGGATAATTGGCAGCACGCACCGAATTCATGCCCACCTGAGGTTTGAAGCGGAGGATGGTGTGAAGTACCACCTCTTCCGAGAGAGCTGCGGGGGAAGGCTTCGCTGTGCTTTCTTTTGGTGAGAAGTACAGCCCCTGCCTCCTGGATGCTTTCCAGCAGCCACTGGTGAGGAAATGTGCATTCCCTTCAATCTGGGGCCTGACTGGGAAGCAGGTCAAGAGGAAACTTGGGCAACGGGCAGGAGCTTGCGCACTTGCAGTGTTGAGTCTTTGGAGAGCCCAGCTTCAAGGAGAGAGGTTCATAAGGTAGACACGTGCTGCTGGGCTCTACCCGCGGTGACACCAGGAGGCACGGCCAGGCAAAGGACAGGTCTATAACATGGCAAAGAGCCTGTCTTGTCCCCTGGGCATGTGGGCCCCGAGGGCATTTGAAGCAAAGAGCTCTTGAGCTTCAGCCTCGGGCAGTGAGTTGGTCCCTTGTGTTTTGCAAGCGGGCTTATTCCTGTACCTTGTAATTGCCTTACAGGAGGGTGGAGTAATTGGCTCCAGAGCTGCCAGAGACAAGTGCGCACAATACGTGCATCCAGGCCACGGATGGGTAATTCTTTTAATTGGGCTGATAAAGAGATTGGGGTTGATCAGATAATGGGTAGTTAGGATTAAATTTCCTTCCTAGATGCCCCGCTTCTCGTGCTGTGAGTGCACAACACGTTTCACCCTTTCCAGGGGGAAACTGGGGAGGGAGTGTGAGTGCTGCAGACAAATTCCCTTCCCCTTGTGCTGCAGAGGTGGGATGCTGAAATGGGTTTTCCCTGGGGGCTTTAAGGTCTTTAACACATCTCCTTTAGAGGGGGTGTGTGTGACGGCCGGGTGCAGCAGCATCAGCAGGGAGCATGGTGGAAGCACCCTGCAGAGCGCGCGTGACTGAGTTTCTGGCTGTGGTCCCGCGTGAGGCTCAGCGCTGGAGGCTGCACGTGAGCCTGGGGGTGCCTGCACGGCCCCAGGGAAGCGCTGTGGGTGGCACGGCATGTGGGTAAACGGCGCTGGAGAAACGGAGCCGCGCGCCCGCCTACGTCTCTCTGCCACGTCGCTTGTCACCGTCGTTCTTGCAGCTTGATGCTCACACCCGTGTGAAAGCCGGGGGAGATGTGATGCTGGGATGGCAGCACGGCCCTCTCCATCCCCTGCCTGCCCCAGGGCAGGGCTCTGGGGCTGCTTGCCCCTAGTGTGGGTGCAGTAGAGGTGGGGTAAGCCCCAGGCAGCCCAGGGGAAGACCAGGCTCTGGTGAGGAGTGTGAAGTTTGTGATCTGATGTTGGCAGGCATAGAGCAGCGCATACCTCAGAAGAGGCTTTTTCACAAGGTACCTTGGTGCCAGCTAGCTGCTCAGCAATCATCCTCCATGCGTGCAGATTTCTTCTAGCTCTGAAACGCTCCAGCCTCTGCTCCCCATCCTGCTTACAGGGGATGGGTGGCATCAGTTGAGCTGAAGCCAGCGATGGTGGTGGGAGTCCCCAGCTGTCCCTGCCTTGTTTTGCAGGGCAGGTTGGATGTGCTGACAGAGCTGCTCCTGCTGCTGCTGTGTTTGCCCTGTGCTCTCTGCTCTGGGCCTGACCTCCTGTGAGGAGCTTGGGGACTTCTGATCTCATCAAGGGGAAAAGGAAAGCACCGGGGCAGCTGCCAGTTGGGTGGAGGCAGGGAAGGATCAGAGCACAGGGCATCAGCTGCTCCCTTATGTGGTCCCTGCCTGCCTCCTGCCTCCTCTGTCCATCCCCAGGTGCCTGCTGGCAGCTCCATGGCCCTCCTGGGATCAAATCAGATCAGGGGCTGCCACATGCTGGAGAAGGTGTCAGGACCTTTAATCTGCTTAGGAGCTGGAGCATCCCTTCCAGGAAACCCTGCAGTCTCCTCAAGGGGCTGGGAGGAGGGACGGTGATGAACCTCTTCCCTCCTTCAAGCAAAAGTGATGGGAAGGGAGAAGGGCAGTGCAGGGGTGGGGGGGGCACTGCGAGCACTGGTCTTTGTAAGGAGACAGCATTGAGAGGGGAGAGGAGCAGCCACGGGTGGTGCAAGGGTGGAGTTTGGGTACGTGGGTACTCCTGTGGTCTAACACAGATGCTCCCAGGGTGAAGCCAGCGCGCTGCAATGGTGGGGATGCTCCTGTGGAAGGCAACCCGAGCTCTGGCCCATGGTGGGGATGCAGTGTAGGGTTTCCTTCACCCGTTGCAGTGCCGTGCCCAGGTCTCCCCAGAGACTTGGCAAAGCCTCTCAATATACCTTCCAGCTCCTTTCTTGGTGGAGCTCTGGTTTCTTTTTCTCAGGTGACTCCATGAGCTGAAGCTCGAGTTAGCTCTCAGCGCACGTTCACTTGCTTGCTGGTTGCCGTACATGAGTGCTGACTTTGAGATGCTGAGCTCAGGAGCAGAGCGAGGGCTGCAGGCTGCGGCCCTTTTGGAAGAGGTGGGGAATGGCAGGAGGTGAAAGGCTTGTGCTGAAGACTTTTGGAGCTAGGGGCTGGTGCAGGACTGACTCGGGGGCACAGACAAGGTGTGGAAATAGAACAAACCTGTCCTGTTGGTTCTTGAGCTGGCACCAGGTTCTGAGGGAATAAGTGGCTCTGTGATCCCGAGTCCAGCAGCTTTCCCCAGGCCAGTTCTCCAGTATTACAAACGTAATAAACACCCTTTGTTTCTGTTGCAACTCGCAGGCTCAGCAGCAGCTGCAGTCTCTCTTTGGGAACTTGAAAGCTTCATTCTCATCAGGATGTCAGGTGGAGGGCAAAGCTCTGCCAAGTGATGAGGCTTTGCTGGCCAGGCCAGTGCCCAGCGGGGCTGGAGTCCTCCTGTTGTACTGGGTGCATGTGTTAGACCCAGTGCTGTTCTTCTGTTCAGGGGTTGGTGGCCTCACTTTGTAGTTACCTGTAAGCTCTGCTCCCATGGGAAACTCTTCCTCATCACGCCAGGGACTGACTGAGGGGACAGCTTCCCAGTCCCTGCCAGCCCAGACAGTAGGAGTTAATGTGCCTCCTGCCCCAGCCCTGCCTGCTGGGCAGGTTGTGCAGCCTGGGCTAGGCTGCCAGCTCCAGTTTCTACCTGTGGCCGCTGCTCCCACACCTGGGAACAGCCTTTCTGAGCTTTGCCCATCAACAGCTTTCAGCCTTTCCCAGCGATTCAAGCACCCTGCGTCTCGGAGAAGCCCTGCCAAGCTTCTCAGGGACCGGTGGGAGCTGGGGATGTGTCTTAGGGGGATTGAGAGATGCTGCCCAAGATGTGGCAGCAGTGGTGAGGGAAGCCCTGCTCTGGAGGCAGACGGAGGTCTGGCTGGATGTGTCTCAGCCTCTGGCTGTGTCCTGTCCTACACCCAGGGACATGGAGCAGCCTGGGCTCTGACACACGCTGTGTCTTTGCAGACAGTCACATGTCCCACTGGCTGTCCCAGGAAGTCAGTGCTTCTAACCAAGAGCCGGTTACAGAGGGTTTTCCCCTTGTTTTGGTGCAGCTCAGCTCCCACAGGAAACGTGGGTGCAGGAACAGCCTGTCCCTTGCTTACACTCTGCAGCCCAGGTGTGGATGGGGAGCCAGAGAGCAGGGGGACTCCTTCCTGCTCACTCCTGCATGGCTGGGGGGTTCCACCTCCTTTCTGGTGGGATGAGGATGGAGAGTCACAGGGCACAAGTACCTAAGACAGCTTGGAGCCTCTTCCTGCAATCCTGGCCTCCTGCAGCCTGGAATGGGAGCAGTGGGCTGTGGCCAGCTGCGTGCCAGCCCCTCTGTGTGAAAGTTCCCTCTGGATCAGATCGTCTGTATCTTGTCCTGTCTTGCTGCCCAGCCCCAGCTGGGAGCCTCTCGAATCCAGCGCTAAGCCTCTTAGTGCCCAAGCCTGAGGTCACCATGCATGGGGATGTGGTGCTTGGCACTCTGGTGGCAGGCACCCAGCGGCTGCTGCTGCTGCTGAAATGTGATGAGGGGGATGTTTTCTGCAGGGATTTTGCAACCATCAGGCTGGCAGATGGCAGGGTTAAGAGGCAGTGGGGCTCCTGCACTGTGAGAGCTGCGGGGGAGCACAGAGGTATCTCACTCCCTAGCACAGCTGCTGGTTGTGCTAAGGCCAGGAGATGCTCCAGCATAGGCTGCTGGTAGGGACCCTCCTCCTAGGCTCAAACAACAGCATTACCTACCCATGGTTTTCTTGTTTGAATGACAGAGGAAGTATATGCGACAGGGGTGGGTGTCAGAGGGGTCCCAAGAAAGGTGCTCCCCCTTTGTGCTGGGGTACCAGGACCTTTGCTCCCCAGCCCCTGGCTGGCTGTGTGTTGGGGCACCCCGGTCTCTGTGCCCACATGCAGAGGCTGGAGGGTTGGGAGCAGTGGAGCTGCCCTACCCTGCCCGAGCAGTGCTTCTCCGTGCAAGGCTTGGCCAGTGCCTTCATGAGTTATTTGAAATTCAAATCCATGCCCGGACCCAGTGGCCGAGGTGAAGCTGCAGGAGGCAGGAGGAGGGAAGGAAAGCTCCCCCTGTGCCAGCCTGGCCCTGGTCCCTGAATCATGCACCCTATGGAGGTGCAGGGGCTGGGCACCCTTAGGTTCCTGTAGCCAGGTGGATCAGGCTGGAGTTGACTATGAACCAGGTTCGTATCCCAGAAGTGCGATGCTTGATGTTCACTGCCGGGCTTCGAAGGAAGAAACAGCCTGGCTGACCCCAGCTCTACAGGCATGTTGCCTGCACTGACCTCCATGTCTGACAGCAGGGACAGTGACGCATGTGCCATTGGACACACTGGGGTCTGCAGACACCAGGGCCATTGGGTGTGGGGTGGAGGGATGGTACCGGGGCAGCAAAGCCATGGATGGGGAGAACTGTGCTGTGTGCCGAGCAGCCAGGCGTGTTTATGGGGAGGGCTTGCTGACCACTCTGTTTGTGTCCCTAGACTCCACCTGCCCCACAAAGGTGTGTTCTCTTGTCTCCCGGGCAGCCAGCCCAGCCGATGGGGATCCAGGAGGATAAAGCACCGTCCGGCGGTGTATAAGTACGTGGTATTTTTCTTGGCTTGCACAGGCTGTGCAGTCCCAGCAGCTGCCGCAGTGTTTCTGCTCAAGAGCTCTCCTTCCTCCCTCCCACGTCTCACCCCACGTCACCCTCTTGTGTCTGTACTAACCAGGCCACCAGAAGCCAGGCTGCCTGCCTGCTGCCTGCGTCACTAACCTTGTTCTAGAGGGCAGCTCGCTGCTGGACTTTCATGGGCTAACATGGCAGCCCGCGTTGTGCTGGTGTTTGGGGTGAAGGTCGCTTGACGTCTTCCTCCTCTGTGTGCTAACCGGTGTGGGCATGAAGGCCGTAGCGCCTACACCTTGTGCATGCTGAGTGCTTTGAGACCTAAGATGACAACGGTGAGAGGGTGGTTTAGCCAAATGGCTGAAGCAGCCTGAAGTTCAGTAGGGCTGGGGTTGACAGACGTGGTGGGAAAGCAGGGCTTGGGTGGGAAAACAGGGCTTAGGAGGTAATCATACATTGCTAGGATGTAGTTGCTGTGTGGAAGCCAGTACCTAGGCTCCCATGGTGGTGGGGGCTCACGAGTGCTCCTGAGATGTGGATGTAGGAGAGTCCCAGGCTCTGTTCCCAGGCTTCCCTGCACCCTGATCTTTGTGGAGCAGCACACCTGCCTGGTCAGGATTTGGCTGCACATGTGTGAATGCCATGCAGAAGTGCTGCAGTGGCAGATCCTCACTGAGGACTGCTGCTTCCTGGCCTCTGCAGGACGGTGTCTCTGGGTATCAACCCATCTGCACAGCATCCTGGGCTTTTCAGGTTCCCCGCTTGGTCTCCAGCTTGCCCAGCCTTGTAGACACAAAAGATCCATGTCTCAGTCTGCTTGGGAGTCCCGTGGTTGGAGGTGTTGGTAGAAGTGGTGTGCTCTGTTAGAGCTCTACAGCGGGGGGCGGATGGGTTTCAGAGAGGCCCAAAGTGCCGTGCGTTGAACACCAGAGGGCACGGTCGCTCTACGGAGCCCCTGAGTGCTCCACTGAGCTCTTGTGTGCTCTGGCTGTGCAGCTCCAGCCCATGCCCTGGGGCTTGCTTCAGCTGAGTGTTGTGGCATGCTGGCCTTGTCTCCTCGCTACTGGTTTTGCTTTCCTTTCTTCTGCAAGGGAGGGATTTGCAAAGCATCCTTATGGAGCTTTTTTGTGCTGCCATCGTGAAGCAGCCTGCGGCCAGCTGGCTGCGGCATGGGCTTGTGTGTCCTGGTAGTGCTCAGATCCACACCATGGCATGCACCCAGCCTCTGCACTGGGTGCTCCTGTGATCTCCGGAGCATCCACTGACACCCTGTGGAATGGGAGCGGAGAAATTCAGGAGCAGAGTGAGGCCACCTTGCACTGCCAGTCTGCAGTGAAATGTTAGCCTGTTCTGGGAAGGGAGAAAGTGGTCTGCTCTCTTCCCCTGGGATCTCCTCTCCAAAGGATAATGGAGAAAAGAGCCTGTCAGTGAGGCTGAAAAGCTGGCAGATGTGGGAGTGTCGGGATGAGAGAAGAAAAGGAAGTATGTAAGAGCAGATATGCTGAGGGCATTTAGAACAAAAAGGGTGGAGGACAAAAAACATCAGCTTTTCTTCCTGCCCTTCCATTTGTTGCACAGGGACAAGCTGACATTTGGCAAAACCAAGAAGTGATAGATTTAACATTGCTAAAAGGAGTTACTTTGATTTTGACTTGAGTTAGGGGAGAAGACTTGGTAGCTCACTGCCATGAGGTGGAAAAGTGAAACCAAAGATTAGGCTTGGTATCAGCAGCAGGGTCACAGTTAAACCAACAAATGCCTTTCGGGTGGCAAGTCGGCATGTGCTTTGCTTAGTCACAGGGTCACGATGAAGGCTTGGGATGCAGAAAAAGGAGGTGTTTTTCCTGTTTTAGCCTCATGCTGTCTGTGTGTGGGAAGATCACTGGCGACCGGGTGTCTCGGGGATGCTGAGCAGTGCCCCCCTTGCAGACACCTGCAGGGGCTGCCCCTGGTGCTGTGGTTTCAGGTGCGTGGGACCAGAGTCTTCTCCTCGCTTGGAAAGCCTTGAGTGGGCCTGGGGAGCCTCTCGGTTTGGAGCAGAGGTTTCTGCTTGAACACAGCAGGCTGAAACCTGTGACAACAGCACAGGGACACGAAGGCCTCCTTCGCTACCCCTCTGCCTGTGTGCGTGTTTGCATGGGTGAGGGCTTAGTCGCAGGGGAAAGAACAGCAGCAGGAAGGTTTGCCTGGCTTGGCTTGAGGAGAGTGCTCTTGTGCTTCCCACTGCCACTGCCTCTAGGTGCCTCTAGGAAAAGGGACTTAGAGAACCAGTAACCTGGTCTCTTGCTGCTCTGCTTGACTTGGAAGGGATTTTGAGGCCAGCTAGAATCCACCCTGGGCATCCCTCTGGGCTGTTCCCACTTGCAAGTCTGGGTCCTGCTGGCCCAGGAGGGAGGTGGGCCAAGGTGGATGGGGCTTTGAGCACCCTGCTCTAGTGGAAGGTGCCCCTGCCCATGGCAGGGGGTTGGAACTGGATGGGCTTTAAGGTCTCTTCCAATCCAAACCTTTCTGTGGTTCCGTGATAAGCTCCCTTGGCAGGAGATGTGGCTGGGGAGGAGCCACACTAATCTCTTATGAGGCTTCTTTGCTCTGAATTGGCAGCTAGTTATAGCATGATTTTGATTTCCTCTTTGATAAAACATCCTGCTCGTCCCACTAAGTGGGTCTTAACAGCGATGGATTGGGATCTGTTCCTGGGAGCCCTTCCATGGCCTCTCCTCCTCCTGTGGCTGTGGCCTGCACCGTGGTGGCTGTAACAACCCCAGGAGCTGCTCAGCTGCTAGTGGCAGCTGGCCCTTTCCTGGCACTGGGAAGGGAAATCCAAAGGACACAGCGGGGGCAGAGCTCTCCATCCTTCAGCAGCTGCTGGGTCTGAGGGAAGGCTGAGCAGAGGTGTACATCTCCTGCCTGCCCTGAGCATCTCCACCTCTTCCCCTCTAGTGCTGTGAGAAAGGAGCTGAACCCAGGGCAGCACCTTGGGCTGTGGAGAGGGTTGCTCACGTGTCCTCACCCATCTCAGCTCCTGCTGCTTTGCAAAGGCCACTCGCTCCTGCCGTGACAGAGGTGGCAGTGGTAGCTCAGCCTTTGGGCTTCTGGTTAATGGTTTCCTGTGAACCACTTTCAAGATACCCATCGGCGGAGGCAGCTTGGTTGCCTTTGCTTTCACTGTGCTGACAGCCACCTCCCTGATGCTTTGTTATGATCCTTTTACTGTGGTCTGTCCCCATGCCCTGAGGAGCACTGGGCATGGCCCACACATGCTTCTACACGCACAGGGGAAGAGCTCCCTGTCTAACTTTAACCACGACATGCAGGCAAGGGGAAGGGGCAGGCAGGAGGAGGCAGGCTGTGAAAGGACGGGGTCTCGGCTGCAGCTGCCTGCCCTGACTCACTGCAGCCATGTGCTTGGCTGTGGCTCCCATTGCCGGGTAGATGACCAAAATAACAACTGCTGGTGACTCAGGCCATGCAGGCACCCTGGAGTGGGCTGGCCTTCAAGGTGACCCCCCCATCCACTCTCTGCAAAGGCCAAAGTAGACATGGGTTTTGTGGCCCCAAAGGGGAGCTGGGCTGTGTTTGGAGATGCCTGGGGGACCCAGATAGCTGCGAAGCATGACGGGGAACTCCCCAGCTTAGCTGCAAGAAGTCCCATGGGGGGCTTTCATGCAGCAACAAGGGGGTAAAAAGCTCCTGAGATGTCTGTGGTGCTGGCCCAGACCAGACACAGGAGTAAGTGATCTCCTGTGCAGGAACACAGGCTCTCCATGGCAGGTAGCTTGGCTTTCATCAGCCGCACAAACCCCTTTAGCAATGTCCCAAGGAAGCAGGAGAGAATCCCCTCCTCGGTGTGTGCCTCCCCTCATCTCTTGCTGCCCCAAGAGAAGCGCAATGGCATCGCTGGATGCTCGGAGGGCAGCTGAGTGCTGGCGGGGACCCCTTTCTTGCTGTGTCCCCTCTGATGGTGCGCGCTCCGGCCGGGGGCCCGGCGGGCTCGGGCTGTTGGGAGCGGAAGTGCTGTTGGTTGGTTGAAGAGCGCTGTCGGGGTGTGCGGCGGGAGGAGACGGAGGCAGAAGCCGAGCGCTCGCTCTCCAAACTAGGACTTGGCTGGAGAGGGCTGGCCCGGCGCTGCGCGGCCATCGCCACCGCTCGGCACCTGCAGGGACCCCGCGCCCGTCCGGACCAGGTCACGGGGCTTTGCCCCACGCTCTCCCCTTCTCTCCTCTTCCTCCTTGTCCCGCATGGTCGCTGCTTTTGTTTGTGATGGGTTTGGGGGAGTGGAGCCAGCCCTTAGTTTGTGGGAATGGTCTGAGCAGGTCCCATCTCGCTGGGGAAGGGCAGGGGGGAGCAGACCCCAGGGTCATCCTCAAGGCGCTCAACCTTGTTCCTGCTGAGCAGGGTGTGGGGTTTGCTGCCGGGGCTGGGGTGAGTGCACGGGGCTATGAGCAATCCCCAGGGGTGAGGGGGGGGTTTTGTGGCCCTCACACTCGGTGGTACTTGGCCATGGCTTCCCTGCGGTTTCCCTGCCAGAGGGGCATTTCCAGATGCTTGTGACAGCACTGGACCCCCATGGGGATGGCATCAGGAAATGTGCAGGTGACAGAGGACAGTGCCATGGGGAGCCAGCCTGTGTCTCACTGGGACTCCCAGATCCTATTGGCTTTGCACTGGGATAGTTTAGGGAAGCAGGACAGACCTGGAGGCTCCTGGCATCTCCCCTGGTGCTGGTGCCAGGTGAGGCTCCCTGCTTCTGGTGGGAGCAGTGGGATGCCCTTCCCAATCCCTGCGGTGGCCTGAAGGGAGGCGCAGGCTGGAGGGAGGCACACAGCTCCCATCTTTCCATTATCAGTGTCTGTTACTGAGCGCCTGGGACTCTTGGCTTTGCTTTGGGAGGTGCCAAGACTTCCTAGCCCTGGGAATTGCTGCCTGTGCTCAGCATCTGCCACGCTGGAGCTTTATCTTTACACCAGGTTCATCGCCTCCCCCCTGGGGCTGCTGGCCTGGGCAGATGCTGTATGTTCCCCTGCCTGAGGCAGCACCGTGCCTGGATGTCATCCGTGCAGTAGGAGGTTGCCCCTATGTGCTGGGGCTGCTTGGGGAGTTTGGATCACACAGCTGGGCTGTGGGACTGGCCTCCCTTTAAATAGCACTTCCCTTGCATCTCCAGAAGGCACTGAGGGTACTGAAGGAGGGGACCAGCACTGGGGAGGACGGTGGGAATCAGCTAAAGAAAGCACAGCCTGGGCCCCCAAACTACTGGGGCACCCTGCCAAGCCTCCCACTGCTTTGCTTTGTGCATGTTGCTTTGTAAAGGGAGCTCAGAAGGAGGAGAAACACTCAAAGTCCTTCCCAGCCTGCGCTGCTGGTGCTGATAGGACTGAAATAGTAACTGCGTGGCTGGCCTCTCCCCTGACCCCTACTCTGCCTTGGCCCCGGCAAGCTGATGGTGGTGGCTCACCCTCTGTGTTTCATCCCCAGTTAACTCACTGCCCGGGGCCATCAGTCCTGCTGTTTGGCTCCCCTGCCAAACACAGCAACAGATTGTTTAAGTCAGTGCTGTCGGCTTTCTTGATAACCAGGAGGCAGATTATTTACTGTAGTGGCAAATAAACTTCATAATGTTATGATGGTGGAAAGTTGTCAAGGGATATGAACGCTCCGAGTCAGCCCAGGCGCCTCCAAGGAGATGACTTCGGTTTAAATTAAGACAAAACACTGTCTTCCATGGATTTTGGGAAGGAAATCACATTTCTGTAATGGGAACATTACTCTGAGCCTTAGGGCTGGCAAGCTCTTGACCTTATGAAGTGTAGGTGGAGGGTCTGAGCTAGTCTGGCAGATGTGCCTTAAAGCACATCTCAGGTTTGCCCTGTAAAGGCAGTGATGGGGAGGCGGTATCAGGGCATCCTGCAGACCCTGGGGAGAAGCAGGATGGAGCTGCCACCAGAAGGGTGTCAGAGTTATGCTAGGAACTGTAGGAAAAGTCTCAGGCCCTTATGCTCCCAGCCCCTGCTCTTCCCATAAACCCAGCTAGAGAGCATTTTCTTGTGAAGGGCCAGGCATGAGGTTGGGGTGGCTGATCCCTTGTCTTGGTTAAGGCAGGGCCAGGCAGTGGGGACCATGCTCAGGTCGCTGTGTGGCCTTGGGCAGTTCTTTCCACCTGGCTTTTCCCCTTGGAGAAGCTTCCCATGGGAAGCTGCAAAGCTGCGGTGTCGCAAGGCAGCTGGTTCCTGGTGCTGCATCCATTACCATGCCTTGCTCTTTCAAAGAAGGCTGCTTAGAGGCTGCATCACGTCCGTGTGGCATCCCCAGCTCCCAGGGGAGTGTGAATGCCTAGAAAACGGAGTGAGGTTAAAGTCAGTGGCCGTGTCCCATCCCTGGTGTGGGCTGTGTGGTGATCTGCCCTGGGTGCCAGCGGTCACAAGTGATGCTGAACTGGTGATGCTGAGCTGTCGCTGCCAGCTGGAGCTGCCCTGAAATAAAGCCCAAGAGTTAGTTTTGCTTCTGGCCATCTTGTGCAGGTATTCCATTACCCTTTCCTGTCAGATGTGTCAGGGTATTTACATCACCACACCATGGAACAGAGGTGTGTATGTGTGGGAGGAGGAGACTGGGAGTTGTGCTCTTCTGCCCTGTGCAAGATATGGATACAAAGAGGCCAGACTGATGTACCTGCGGGTCCCTTGTGAACCAGTGCAGTCCTGGAGCCTCCAGGTTGGTCAACCAAAGTGCCCAGTAGCACTGTCAGGCTTCTGAGCAAGTTAGCAAAGCCCTTTGATGTTGCTAGGGGTGCCTTGCTCTCACTGTCGTGCCCAGTGGCCCTGACAGGGACCTCTGCAGAGCTCCCTGGAGAGCGGGATGCTGGGGCCGTCTGTGCAGAAGCCACAGGGCTGAGAGGATGTTCTCTGTAGCTGCTTGTGTGTGACCACCAGGCAGTTTTGAAGCCTTTGCCTTGCTTTCTCACTAGAAGGGAGGTCTGAAGTGCTCTGCATCAACCCCAGGGCTCACTGAGAGATAGGTGAGAATCTGTTTCCCTCCGAGTGCCCTGCAAGGACCAGCAACTGCCTCCTGCAGCCTTCACGTTGCAGCAGAAATCTGCTCCATGGTATGAGGGTGACAGCACAACTGAGGATGTCCTTGGCCACAGTTTGCCCTGGGAATGGCATGCTCTTGCAGCTTGGGAGCCTGAGAGCGGGGTGCTGTGGCACGTGTAGGAGATGGCACTTGTTGCAATAGATCAGATGAATGAATCCTAAAATAGAGGGTGAGCACAGTCCGTAGGTTACCCCTTGCGATGCTTTGAAAGGTGGTTTGGTCACAGCCTCCCTACCTATACGCTGAGGGGAGCTGCATGTCCGTGTTCATGCTGGACCCAGCACAGGGGAACTCCTGAGTCTGTTTTATTCATGTAATGTAGGAGAGATTACAGCTGAAATGGAAATTTTGGGTAGAGACAAACTGCGTAGTTTGGAAACTCACTGATCACTGCTCACCTCACTACAACCAAAGCCCTGAGGACTGCATCACATCTTGCCCAGCGTGCTCCCTTCCCCATCTGGCATGAGGACTTCCTCAGCACCTCCTCTGTGCAGGTTGCTCTTGTACATCACAGAGGGCTGGCTGGGGAGCCTGAGGGAGAGGAAGAGGTCTGTGACTGATGCCTGAGAGCAGATGGGAGAGTGGGGACAGCAGTGTACATGGGAAGCTTGAGTATCAGAGCACTGAAAGGAGCAGGAAGGGGGCTGTGAGCTTGGGATGGAAACCAGCACTGAAGGCAAGTGATGGTGTGTCAGCGAGGCAGGGATGAGCAGCAGCTCCCTGGATGGGCGCCCGGGCTCTTGTCCCTCAGTCCCTCCGGTGCCCTGGCAGAGAGGAGACAGGCAGCAGAAGCCCAGGAGACCTTTGTGTCACGCAGGGGTGGCTATTAATAACACTTGCACTTTCCCTGAGATCGAGCTGTGGAAGCCAAGCATCCTTGCCAGGACAAGACAGTGTGTAAACTGAAATGGGCTCCTGTTTGCATGCTGCCAGCTCCAGTGCCACAGCATCTCCCTAGTGCCTGCAGCAAGCCGGGATGCAGGAGCACAGCCAGGTGCCATCAGGATGAGAGCTCGTCATGGAGCAGAGCGAAACTCTTGGACTTGTTTCCCTTGCTGTAGCCATGTGGCTGGAAAAATGCTTTCCAGTCGACTAACTGGAGGTTTGCTGAAAGGTCAGGAGAAGCTGAATGTGTTTTTCAGGTTCAGACTTATCTAGGGCTCAAGCCTTGTGTGTTGTGCTGCTGGGGGTGTCCTGCACTAGCATCCTCTTGCCACCCCTGGTGCAAGGAGAAGGGATGCTAGAATTGGCACTGAAGGTAACCTGGGATCTCTCTTCTTCTGGGCTCTGGCAGGAATAGACCAGGCTGCTGGAGGGACAGAGGGAATAATAACATAGAGGAAGGGCTGAGCAGGCATATGGCACAGGCAGCATCCCTCTACATGTCTTAAGGGCACAGAGGGCCTCTTCAGTCTGATAAAGGGAGTTTGTTTGAGACTGGTGAAGCAAAGCAGAGAAATGGAGCTGAATGTCAAGAAGCTCCTTCTGACGTGGGCAGAGCCTGTGCCTTCAGGGGCAATGTATGCTTGGCCCTAGGAGTCACCCTGTCTGGTTTGGAGCTACCACCCCTGCAGGAGGGACGCTGCTGGCTGTCTGAATGGCAGGATCTCCGCATCAGTCAGTCCATGAGCTGTGTGCACTGAAGTTACACAATGCAAGTTTTTCCTCTTCAATCCCTGCTTGACTTTCCAGGGGCATTTACCTCCTGCCACCAAGGTTACCTCTGGCCTCAAGATTAAGAGGCAGCAGCTTGCTTTGAGTGCTCAGGGAGCTTTCTGCAGCAGCATCTTCCTCCTCCAGCTCTTGAGCACAGCGCTGCTGCCTGCCTATGGTCCAGAACATGTTCCTGCTTCAGCAGCATCTCCGCCCATTGATGCCAGGCAGGGAGACTGAGGATCTCGAGGGATCTGGTTAGAAATAAATCACCTCCCAAGAGCTCTGATTGCAGATCATGAGCAGACCAGAGCTACTCCTCATTCACAGAAGGAGATTGAAATGATAGTGCTTAGCTGCTTGTAAGTAGAGCTGATATCCTAGTGCATGCAGCAGTACTTCCTTTCCCTGCTACCCTGCAGATGCCAGGCTGCCTCCATCCAGCCTCCTTAACCAGCTGAGCTGAGTGATGCCATCTGCAGAGCAGCCATGGATGATGGCTCTTCTCCATCCTGTCTCAGCGACAAACAGTGGAGATCCCAGAGATGTGCTGGTGTTAGGCTAGGGACTTCCAGGGATTAGCTTCTCTCATGCTCCTCTCCACCCAGTACATGGTTCCCTGGCTGTTTCGCATGCAGCTCTGCTGATACAGATCAGCCCTGGGCACCCCCAGCAATCTGTCCATCTGCTCCACCAGCAGCAGCTCTCAGCACCTGCAGTGCACCATTTGGAGCTCAGATTGGAAGTAAGTTGTGAGAGATGAGGATATCTTCACCCATCGTATCTGAGCTGTCATGTGCTGCTGTCAGATGGGTTGCCTCATAATAACCTTAAAGACTGGTGGCCAGAGTGTGAGCCCATGTGTCACTTGCAGACAGCCCTGAGGATAAAAAGGGCCCTGCTCAGCAAGTACTCAAACGTAAATGTCAAGCTGTTCTAGCAGATTTCTTCACAAGACTGTGGTGCAAAAAGGAAGGAAACTGCGTTGAGAGGTCTTCCTGCCCATGGCAGCAGCTCAGCAAGCAGCTTCATGCTAGTGGAATATGTGGGGCAGGAGGGAGCATCTGTTCAGCTCATATGGGATGTACTTGGACAGTACATCTCCCCTGGCAGCTAAAGCTGGCCAAAAAGGGTCTGCTGCAGTGTGCCATACCCAGGCCATGTTCTCTCTTGGGTTTTTAACATGTTGTATTTGTTCAGACAATTTTAAACACCTTTTGGTGATGATGCAATTTACGGTGCATCACCCTGCAGGTAATGGAGAGACGGGGAAGGAATGGAGCGCTGCAGTGTCAGGGACAGGCTGGAAGCAGAGTGAACAGCAAAACGTGTCCTCTGCAAAGCTCCATGGGCTTCAGTAGTGTGATAGATAACCTGCTGGTGACCAAGGACCTCCATTGCTGCTGTGCTGAGACTGGAGAAACCCCTCTGAGGAGGTGGCACTTTGGTTTTGCTTTCAGTTCAACCAGATTTTAGCTGCTCTGGAGGGCATTGCTGTCCTTCCTTCCCTCCTTGGCCTATGTTATTGAGTACAGACTTGGCAATGAGACTGTAGAAACTAAAGAGCTGGCTTCCTTGCCTACCAGGCTGGAGGAGAGCAAACCAAGCCTGGCCTTTTCCAAAAATACAAGCTCAGCTTTGTAGTCATCTAAAAAGCCCAGTGGATTGTTTGTCCTACAAGCACTGAGCAATAGCTCCAAATGGTCGTCCAGAAAATAACACGTCCCATCTTACATGCACTTCCCAAGTGAAAAGGGAAGCTTTGACAAATTTTCCTGTTTGTGTGGGCCTCGGGGCAGTGGAGGTTTGGGTCAGGGTGTTATTCCAAAGGTCCTCTGGTGTTGCTGCAAGTGAATGTGTATAAGAGCAAATGGAACAGAAAAGGAGAAGCAAGTGGAAGCAAGCAGAACAGATGCTAGTCTTAGTGTGATGAAGAGTGACATGCCCATATACTTGTGATAGGCAGAGGAGCCACTGCTGAAAGTGGTGGTGGTGGCTCGTGTGTGCCTGCGGGCTGCTGTGAGCCAGTTCCTTGCCTTGGGAGCAGCTGAAGAGCCAGAAGTTTGCTTCTACCAAGCCGTGGGTCTTGGTGGGGTGTTTTTTGAGTAAATCCTCTCTACTTAGCGACTGTAGAGAGGTGGGGGCTGGAGGGTGGGAAGTGAAGCCCTAGCACTGGAGCGAGCCAGATTCAGCCCCTGCTGCTCCACTTTTGTGTGCCAAGCTGCCAGTGCTGAAACTGCTACTGCACCATCCACTTGTGGCCTGGGGCTTTCCATGGACTGCTGCAGTGTCCAGGCTGCCTGTCAAGCTTTGAGGGCTGGTCAGGGGTAGCCCCAGTAAAGCTCTTTCACCAGGAGGGGGAAGTTTTGCGCAGGACACATGGGGTGGTTTTCCACCACGCTACTCCATCTCTCTCAGCGTCCAGCACTCACAGCTGACTCCTACCAAGTCTGCCTGTCCTGATTTTACTTTCCTCTGCTTGCTTTTGTGCTCTTACCTTACTTTGGTTTTCCTCTCTGGGATTCACAAGAGCTTAGTTTCAATTTGCTGCAGATTTGGTGGGGCTGGTGTTTGGCCAGAGCAGTTCCCGTGGGAAAGCCAGGTGGACCAGCACCAAGAGTGGTACCAGGGCTGATGGGTACCTTGGGGTGCAGGGGATCTCCTGATCCCACAGCAGGGGATGCAGAGGCTCCCAGCCATGTGCCCCACTCCTTCTGTTTCCTTCCATGCCTCAGTCTGGGGACTCCCTCAGGAGCCTATTTAATTCCCGGTCTCTGTGTCAACAGCCAAGCACGGGTCCGATGGAGACCTTTTTCAGGCGGCACTTTGGTGGGAAGGGGCTACGCCGTGCCAGCGCGGTGGCCGTGCCCACGGGCAAAGCCCGGCGGCGTTCCCAAGTGGGGCTGCCTTCATCCTCGCTGGCCCAGCGCCGCCGCGGCTCCGGAGCCCCGCTGCCAGCCCTGTCCTGCCTGGGCCAGCCCCGCAGGCAGCGCCGCCGCTCCAGCACCACGCCGCCCTGCCTCAGCCCGCGCTTCGCCGTGCACACCAAGCGCGGCGGCTGCGTGCGAGCCATCGATGCCCAACTGATGGGTCCCTCCATCCTGCTGGCCAGCCTCATCCCCACTGGAGAGGAGGGGGTGCCCTGCGCTAACACATCCGAATCTCTGGAAGATGATGGCGTCGGAGCCGAGCGGGGCCGGCAGGAGCGGTGTGCCGAGGAGAGGTGGCTGGCCATGCTGCCCGGGCTGCGGCCGCTGCAGGCTGGGCTGCTGTCGCGGGGCCCCCGCTGCCTGCGGCGTGTGTCCTCGCACCGCCTACCCACCGAGGTCGTCTGCGGCCGCGCTGCTCATGGCTTGCCGGGCCGCTACCGCCGCCTCAGCCAGCGCCGCCGCTCCAGCGATGCTGCCCGGCCCGGGCTGCTGCCCTCCGGACACCCGCGGCGGCTGGCTCAGCGCTGCACTGGGGCAGATGGAGCCGGGTGCTCCTCTGAGTGCCTGGGACTGGAGCATCCGTGCCGCGCTGCCTTGGATAGCTGGAGCCCCCGGCTGCTGTATGTATGGCGATGCCGCGGGAAGGGGCAGCTGGGTGTACCCAGGCTTGGTGGGGAAGGAGGGAACAGGGTCTCTTCTACTGGCCCTGGCTGCCATTGGTGTCTTGCGGTGCTGCTCACATCCCTTGAGCACCTCCCACTTAGGCCAGCACTGCCTCTGATGCTCTCAGAGCAGCCCCACGGCTGGAGGGTGTCCCCTTCTGCCAGCCTGGGGAGAGAGGGAGGTGGCAGGCCTGGCTGTGGGCTGAAGATGCAGACCTGCACATATGGGAGAAGCAAGGCTAGCCCCAAACCACTGCTTTTTATCCGTCTGGTTGTGCTTGTCCCTGAAAATGGCCCAGGCTCTGGAATGCATTGGAATGGGAGAGCTGCGGGGAGCCTTGCAGGGCAAGGGCTGTGGGTTGTCCCCATCACCACAGCTCAGTGGAGCAACCCAGGCTGTTTTGCAATTGACCTATCATCTCTGAGGGCTTTGAGCAGGCCTAGGCTGTGCCTGTTGCTGGGTGCAGGGTGCTGAGCCATCAGCAACATGGCCAGCACCTCTTCATCCCACAGGAGCGGGTACTCCTCAGCCAGCGGTGCTGGAGGTTCACCTCATTTCCAGCCACTTGGTCCTGAGGATGCCTTTCTGCTCCATCCTAGAAGCAGGTCGTGCTTTGCACATGTTTCTCCTCCCCTGATCTAATCGCCAGCCCTCCTGTGTCTTCCAGGAAAGCTATTGCCAAGTCCAGCCTCCAGCACATGGTAGCCCAGCCCAACCCTGCGCTAGCCCCGAGGAGCGACTCGGAGAGGCAGATACGCAGCACTGTGGACTGGAGCGTAAGTCATAGTGCGTTTTGCTGGGCATTGCATGCAACAGGCTCCCAGCCAAGAAGCAGCAGGCTCTTCCCAGGCTGAGGGTTCCCAGGTGACTTTGGCTTTGACACATTTATGGCCTCTGCCATTGCCACCAGCTTGTGCCAGCATCTGTGCTGCTGGCAGCACCCAGCAGTGCTGCAAAAAGAGGCTGTGCAGGCACATGTAGTTCCTGGGAGGGTGGCAACGCTCCTCTGAGAGCTCTTCTGCTCCTGGCAGCCGAGGTCTTATGGTGGTTGGGGCCAAGCAAGAGGAGCAAGCCCCTGCTCCTTCACTTTCAAAGCCAGGCAGACTTTAAGCTACACTCTCAGGTCATAGAACAGCAGCTGTTTCAGGATGGCATTTGCCCCAGTGCCTCCTCTTAGGGGGTGATGGAAGCAGCTCGCCTGTGCAGGACACTGTAGGTTTTGAAGCTGGTTTTCTTGGGTCCTCATTTCCAACAAGTGGGCAATGACAGCAGTTTCATGAGGCTTCCTCCACCCAAGTGTTTGCTCTGGTTGTTCTGTATATCTTGTCTCCTGATCTACACCAAGCTCCGACCTCCCACCCCCCAGCATTGTCCAGTATCTTGTCCCTCACACAAAGCATTTTAGGGGCTTGGATGTGCTCCTGGGATTGCTCTCAAATGAACGTGTTGTCTTGTGCCTTTCAGGAGACTGCAGTCTATGGGGAGCACATCTGGTTTGAGACCAATGTCTCTGGGGACTTCTGCTACGTTGGGGAGCAGAACTGTATGGCAAAGCTGCTGGTGAGTGGTCACACACCTCCCTGGCAAGGACTGCAGATGCGAGTTGTGCTGCTGCCTGGCAGGGAGGACATGAAGGCCTTTGTTGAGGGACATGTGGGGGGCTCCAAGGTGATGAGTGTGTCCCTCCTACCCTGGTGTGCTGGAGGCCTTTGAGCTCAATTTCTGCCAGGCAGATGCTCAGTTTGCAATGAGAACCCAACATAGGGCTGCCCCTCACCCAGAGGTGGTCTGATAACATTCCAGGGAGAGGCTGTAGGGATCCCACACCCTTAAAGGGACAATCTGGATCCAAGACCTTTCAATAGAGGAGAAAACTGAGCACTGGAGCCCCAGGTCTGCTGCCTCCTGACCCTGCAGGCAGCACTGATCTTATGGGGTTGCTGCAGTCCTCTCTCCCAGCTTGCAGGTTCATTCCTGCTTGTGGTACGGGGTGCAGAGGCCTGATGCCATCCTGTGCCTTACCATGGGAGCCCTGCAGGTGCCTGCCAGACCGGCTTCCATGGTGCTCTCAGGCAGTGTCAGAAGAGGCCAGCAGGACAGGACAGCAGGAGACCACCTCCCTGCTCTGATTCGGAGTCGAGAGCATCTGCTCTAGGCATATGCGTAGATCCCTTCATTTGCAAGGAATCTGGTTTGTGTCTACTACAGGACTTGTCCTGCATCGTGAGATATACAAAGGAGATGTGACGGGAGGCTAAGTTTGCTGGCGTCTGAGCACTGCTATTCACATGCATGTTTTTCCTTCTCTTTTCTCCTCCTCCAGCAAAAACCTCTCTCCAGGCGTAAGTGTGCAGCCTGCAAGATTGTAGTGCATACACCCTGCATTGAACAGCTGGAGAAAGTGAGTAAAGCCTTTTAGGCCCTCTCTGGCTTGCAGGGCAGCCTTTCCTCTTGGGTAGTGAAAGACAGTATCAAAACGAGCATCTAATGACATGATTTGGGGCCTCAAGTCCTGTTTTGCTCAGTAACAGAGAGATGTGAGGGGTTTCACAGCAAGCACCAAGTATCTCCGGAGGCTCTGTGCCTGCTGTAGTGAACTCCAATAGGTTTCCTTTGGGTCTGATGGTTTTACTGATTCCTCTCACATGTGTTCAATCTACAGATAAATTTCCGCTGCAAACCTTCCTTCAGGGAGTCAGGATCTCGGAATGTACGGGAGGTGAGATATGCCCTAGATGCTTCCTACACCTGCGCCCCCCCCTTTCCACTGTGCCCCCTCTCCATTGGGTTTGTTTTGTGGGATTCTCAGTCTTCAGTTTCCTCACCCTCCTGTTCTTTCTGGCTTTAATTCCTTCTTTGAGCACTTTAATTTGGCCTCTTGGTCCCTGATTCTTCTCCCAGAGGGCTGGTGCTGTTGCCTGTGAGCAGTGGGCTTGCTGCAAGAGCAGAGGTCCTGGTTGGCCTGGTTCTGTTCCTCCTGCCTGTTCACCCATTCCCTCACGCATTGGGCTTTTCATTCTGTTATTTTTCTTCTTTTTCTTTCCCCTTTAGCCCATTGTTGTCCGGCATCACTGGGTGCACCGGAGGCGGCAGGAGGGGAAGTGCCGGCAGTGTGGCAAGGTGAGAGGGTACCTTCTTCTTGCTTTGGGTTTCTTTCTCAGCCTGAGGGAAAGCGAAGGTCAAACCAGGGACAAGAACAGGACTGGGGACCAGGCACATCCCATCAGTCCTGTTTGGCAGCAGTAGCCTACAGCAAAACCAGCACATGTGCCCTGTTCCGCACACTGAAGCACTACATAAGTAATTCCCACATAAAGTCCTTCCCCTGGGACATATCAGTCCTGGAGAGGACTGTCTTCCTTACATGCTTTCCTTGAGCAACAGGGACACCCCTGCAGAGCTCACTGGCCTCCCTGGTGCCATAGTGGTGGTTGGGGCTATCTGAGAGGGACACAGAGGGCTCCAGCTGCAGGCATGCTCTTTGTGAACATCTCCCTTGGTGGTGGGAAAGTCCTTCTGGGTGGTAGAAAGCTGGGAGGGAATTCTCAAAGCCTCTTATCCATCTCTCCACAGGGTTTCCAGCAGAAGTTTGCCTTCCACAGTAAAGAGATTGTAGCCATCAGCTGTTCCTGGTGCAAGCAAGCGGTGAGCAAAGCCCCCATTGAATGTCTTAACTAGCCTGTTCTGCACCTCATGATGTCTGCTTTCTGCTGGGACTCCCCATGCTGCTTCTCTGCAACCTGCTCTTGACAGCAACTCTTACTGGGAGAGGCTGTACTGTGGTAGCTGTGAGCTTCTATGAGAAAGTTCCTCTTCATTGCTTTCCCATTACAACATTCCTGCATGGTTTCCTCCAGCACTCCTTGCACTGGCATGGGGGAGCTGGGAGGAGGAGACGGTGGCTGTCCCCGTCAAACTGAGCAGCTGAGTTTTCTGCTTGTCTTCTTCCCCAGTATCACAGCAAAGTCTCCTGCTTCATGCTGCAACACATCGAAGAGCCCTGCTCACTGGGAGCTCACGCGGCTGTCGTCGTTCCTCCCACCTGGATCCTGCGGGTGCGGCGGCCCCAGGTAACACACCTCAACTCCTGTGGCTCTTTCACAGCTCCTGCTTGCCCAGCAGCTCCTCACAGGACTTGTGGGTTTGCTTCTTTTCTCTCTAGAATCCACTGAAGTCAAGTAAGAAGAAGAAGAGGACATCATTCAAGCGGAAATCCAGCAAAAAGGGGGCTGAGGTAAGAGATGAAGGGCCAGGGAATGACCTTGTCTTGGAAGCACAGAGGGGGTGGGCAGTGAGGAGCAGAACTGGGAAACAAGGGGCTTTGCTGTGTCTGCATGGGGGTTGAGGGGGAGGGAGGGTGCCTGCTGGCAGGGGAGATCCTCGCTATAGGCTTATGGGGTGGCTGGGACGTTGTCTTCCTCCCACTCCTGATCTGTGCAGTGTTAGAGCTCAGCTTAGGTGGAAGTTTGTGTTTCCCTGTTTGTTGAAGGACCTGCAGTGTCTCTTGCAGGAAGGGAGGTGGAAACCCTTTGTCATCAAGCCCATGCCAGCTCCTCTGATGAAGCCCTTGCTGGTGTTTGTGAACCCCAAGAGTGGTGGCAATCAGGTATGGCCATGTCCTCTATCTCTCTGAGAAGGAAGCTTTGTGAGGGCATTGCCATTTGGCTGCTGAGGTCCCATCATAGCTTTGGTGATGTCTCGGCTGCAGAAGAGGCAAGGCAGCCCCCACAGTGCCAGTCTGCTGGCAGTGTCCACCTAGGCCAGGCTTTTCCTGAATCCCCAGAGAACAACATTATCTTGGCCTGTTCCCTTCTTCTCCCGTCCCCTGGGAGCTCCCTGTTACCTGAAGTCTTTTCTCTCCCCGCAGGGAGCCAAGATCATCCAATCCTTCATGTGGTATCTCAACCCACGGCAAGTTTTTGACCTCAGTCAGGGTGGACCCAAGGAGGCGTGAGTATCGATGGGGCAGCACTCTTCTGTCCCCCATCCCTGCCCCAGAGATCTTCCCATGGTTGGTAGAAACCTGATGCTCCATCGCTCCCGTGTGCATAGAGACCTCCACCAAGTTCATGCTTTGAGAGGCCTTTCTAGGATACCTTGTGATCAGCCAGTGTTTCCTGATGGAGGGCTGGTCTAATCTGTGAGCTGCTGTGGTGGTGGGGAGGGAGACACACACATGGCATGAATGCAGGGTGGGCAAGGACCCCCTGCAGCTGCCTGTGACACCTTCAGTGCCTCTTCCCTCCTCACCCTCCCTGTTCCCTGCAGGCTGGAGCTGTACCGCAAGGTCCACAACCTCCGGATCCTGGCATGTGGGGGAGATGGCACGGTGAGTCCCCCAGCTCCTCTGTGCCTTTCCAGTGCCAGCAGCAGCCCTCCTCACTGTAATCCAGTGTCCATGGTACAGCTGGTGCCACTGGATACTGTGAGTCCCTCATGCGTGGCTCCAGGGAGTGCTAATCTGTAGCATGTCTGGATTTACAGCCCTTTTAAGAATCATAGAATGGTTTAGGTTGGAAAGGACCTTAAGATCATCCAGTTCCACACACCCCACCCCTGCTACGGGCAGGAACATCTCCCATTAAACCAGGTTCCTCCAAGCCCCATCCAACCTGGCCTTGGACACTGCCAGGGATGGAGCATTCACAGCTTCCTCAGGCAGCCTGCTCCAGTGCCTCACCACTCTCACAGTAAAGAACTTCTTCCTTACATCCAGCTTAAATCTTCCTTGTTTAAGTTTGAACATGTTACCCCTTGTCCTATTAGTACAGTCCCTGTTGAAGAGTCCCTCTCCAGCATCCTTGTAGGCCTGTTTCAGATACTGGAAGGCTGCTCTGAGGTCTCCACGCAGCTTCTCTTCTCCAGGCTGAGCAGACCCAGTTTTCTCAGCTTGTCTTTGTATGGGAGGTGCTCCAGCCCCTGATCATCCTTGTGGCCTCCTCTGGACTTGTTCCAGCAGCTCCATGTCCTTCTTATGGTGGGGACACCAGAACTGCACACAGTTTTGGGGGCCAGTGTCCTCACTGGGGTTACTGGCATCTCCCACAGCATCTGTTTGGAGCATTAAAGACACTGAATAGCTTCAGTGGTGGCTAAGGGGTCCCCATCTCTGCTCCTCTGCCATTGTTAGTGCTCTGAGGTGGGACTTGCCTGCCAGTCCCTGGTAAAACCAACTGTTTCTTTGCACTCTTGCCCGAGCAGGTGGGCTGGATACTCTCCATTCTGGACCAGTTACGCCTCAACCCATCTCCTCCTGTGGCCATCCTGCCTTTGGGGACGGGGAATGACTTGGCCAGGACAATGAACTGGGGTGGGGTAAGTGATGGGCACAAGCGCCTGCTGTTGCTGTGGGGATTGAGCGCTTCACCTCTGGTTCCAGACACATGGGTGGGAATTTGCATAGGTTGGGTGTTTTGACTTGCTCTAAATACAGACCAACAAAGAAGTGCCATTTGAATGTCACTGGTGTGACATTTGAATCATTCTGCATTAGATTATAATCTATTAGGACATTAACAAAAGCAATCATTATTTTAAACTTCGGGAGACTTTTAGAAGGAAGATGTATTGTTTTGTATTTATAGTCCCACTTTGTGGTGCATTCAAGTAGAGTCAGTCTTTTCCACGTCTTTTGTTCTGGGATGTCTTCCCAAAGCCCACTGTCTTTGGGGACATCTCTGCAGGAGGCAGGTAGGAGACTTGCCAGGTTCTGTTTTTCACCAGGGTTACACGGATGAGCCTCTGTCCAAGATCCTGTCACATGTGGAAGATGGGAACATTGTGCAGCTCGATCGCTGGAACCTTCATGTGGAGCCGAACCCTGATGCAAACCCTGAAGAGAAGGATGAGACAGCTGCGGACAAGGTGGGGCATCTCCTCTCCGTGTTTGTTCCTTGTGCTGGGATCTGTGTTCCTCTTTCTCCCAGTGGTTCAGGCAGCCTTAGCACCTGGGACTACAGCATTGGATTGGTCTTTTCCTCTCCCTGCTCCAGTTCCACTCCTCTCCTCAGGGCTCTGACCCACATCACTCATGGTGAGGCACATAGAGATCAGCACTAGCTGTCCACCAGAGGTTTTATAACAACAGCTTGCATCAGGAGTAAGCCCAGTCCCCTCTGAGATGATTTCTTTAGTGGAAACATATGTGATTGCAGAGTGTGTCTTCTTATCCCTAGAAGCCAGGGGCCAGTCTGTCATCTCAGGCTTATGTCATGTCTGTTTTCCTGGGGGGAAGGCAAATGGGCTCCCTCAGCCTCATGAGCACCATACATGGCTCTGCAGTAGCCTGATCTTGTCTTTGCTATGGCCACACACTGGCAGCCTCATCCTTATTCCTCCTTTCCATTTCAGCTCCCCTTGGATGTCTTCAATAACTACTTCAGCCTCGGCTTTGATGCACGGGTGACGCTGGAATTCCATGAATCCCGAGGTACGGAGGGGTGGCAGGGCTTGGGCAGGGTCTGTGTCTGGGGGGGGTGCCCCAGAGATGGGCCTGTAAAGCATCCCCTAGGAAAGTGACCCAGAGGATTGCCCCAGGGACAGGGCTGGAGGAGGAGCAGACCTGAGCAGCAAGTGGAGGCTGCAGGGGATGAGGGGTGCCTGATGGGAAGAGAGCTGGGGGCTGCCTTCTGGCTGAGGCTGTCTGGAGAGCTGTGTCTGGGGAGAGCTGACAAGTGAAACAGGCCAGTGACCTGGACTTCTTTCTCCTTTCCCTAGAGGCCAACCCAGAGAAGTTCAACAGCCGGTTTCGGAATAAAATGTTCTATGCTGGGGTGAGTGTGTGGATAGCTGGGCATGCCTTCACAGCAGCCTTAGCATCAGCTGGAGCACAGGCACGGCCCTGTCTCCTGTCTGCACCCTAAACTCACCCATCTGAGTTACACAAGGCTTCACGTGCACCCAAGCTGAGCCCCCCAAAGGTGGAGAAAGGCTGGAGCCTGGGAGCTGCAGCTCCTCTTTGGCTGTGAGCACTGCTGGCAGTACAGCTTGCTCTCTGTCCTACGGTACAGTTGCTGTCTTGATCTCCTGCCACTATTGTTCTTGTTCTCGGGCTCATGGATGGTCACCCAGGCAGGACCTCCCTGGAGCTGTGGGGAGCCAGGCTGTCCCCCCTGCAGAGGAACAGGAAGCCTTTCCATAGAGTCCACTCACTACTTTAGTCTTTTATTTTATACCTTGGGCCAGTTACAGCTCTCTGGCTAATTATGCCACCCTCCTGTATCTCACCTGTAAAGCTCTGCCTCAGTGTTGTCTTTGTTGTCCATCCCCAATATAATTCCTTACCCAGGTGGCAGCGTGATGGGTATTTGAGCAGTTCTAAAGGCCAAGGGCTGCTCTGTACCATCTCACATCTCTCCTGTTTGTGTCTCCCCTCTTCTCTGTACAGTTAAACCCAAAGGGGACCCTGGGATCTGTGTAACAGGGGACATAACTGTCTCTCCTGGTGTCCCTACATGGAGCCACATCAGCTCTGTTTTATGGTACTTCATTACAGCTTGAGACTGAATTTGTCTCTTGTGACTCAGGTGTCTCACTGGAGGAGACCCACCTTGCCACCTCTTCCCTAAAGCCAGGGCTGAGCTGGCAAAGGAATCATAGGGCATGTTGCTGAAGGTGCCCCATGGTTTTCGGTAGGCAAAATAGCAAGTGGAATAGATCAGGCTGTTTTCAGCTGAGGTCTGAAGGTCGGTGGCGTTTCAGGGAACATGTGTGCACTAACACTGTCTCTTGCCTTGGCAGACGGCCTTCTCTGACTTCCTCACTGGGAGCTCCAAAGATTTGGCAAAGCACGTCAAGCTGGTTGTAAGTGCACAGGGTGCTCTGGGGCTGGGAGGGGAATGAGCTGTGGAGGTGTGAGGCACACTGAGTACCTCAAGGTTGGGAGAGCATGTATTTCTGCTAGCATCAGCTTCCCGTTGCTTGGAGAACAGTCACTGTAGGGAGCAGATAGGCTAGTGAAGGCCAGCATCCCCTTTACAGCAGTCTGAATGCCCCTGTGTTGTCTCCAGTGCGATGGGACAGACCTGACCTCCAAGATCCAGGACCTGAAGCCCCAGTGCCTGGTTTTCCTGAACATCCCCAGGTGAGCAGCCACAGGACCTGCCCTCGTGTGCTGGGCTTCTCACCCTCATGTCACATATCCTTGCCTGGGCTTGAAGTGCCTATCCATGCATCACTCACCATCCCTTCACAGGTACTGTGCAGGCACCATGCCCTGGGGAAACCCTGGGGAGCACCACGACTTCGAGCCGCAGCGCCATGACGATGGCTGCATTGAAGTTATTGGCTTCACCATGACATCCCTGGTGAGTTCGTGCTGTTGCTGGTTGTAGCTGGCAACCAGGGGAGCAACTGGTCCCACTGACTGGGCAGCAGCCAGCCCAATAGCCCCACAGATCCTCTCCTGAGGAGTTGTGCTGGCCCTGTGTGACAGTGTCTGTTCTTTGAGGTTTAGGTGAGGTGCTGTCATGCTCTGGTCTCTGTGGGTCCCTTCCCACTGAGATCAAGCCTGAGACCCTCCGACTTTGGTTCACTTGCAGCATCTGACAGTGTGTGCTCCCCTCATCCATGCCTCAGTCCATGCCTGCTCTCACTCTGGACCCTTTCACAGGCTGCCTTGCAGGTCGGTGGCCATGGGGAGCGGCTGTATCAGTGCCGGCAGGTGGTTCTTACCACGTCCAAGGCCATCCCCATGCAGGTAGATGGGGAGCCCTGCAAGCTGGCGGCTTCCTGCATCCGCATCTCCCTGCGCAACCAAGCCAACATGGTGCAGAAGACCAAGAGGCGCAACTCCATGCCTCTGCTCAATGAGTAAGCTCCAAGATCAATCTGCCACCTCCTCTCCAAGGCAGGATGGGGAAAGGGGATCTGGGACTGATCCATCACTCCCAGAGACATTTTGATCCTCTCTCAAGGATCTGGGAAGGAATCAGGTCGCAGAAGTACGGCCAGAACCTTTTTCTGGGGCCTACTAGGATGCTGGAGAGGGACTCTTCATCAGGAACTGGACTGATAGGACAAGGGGTGATGGGGTTAAACTTAAACAGGGGAAGTTCAAGTTAGATATAAGGAAGAAGTTCTTTACTGTGAGGGTGGTGAGGCACTGGAATGGGTTGCCCAAAGAATTCGTGAATGCCCCATCCCTGGCAGTGTTCAAGGCCAGGTTGGACAGAGTCTTGGGCGACGTGGTCTAGTGTGAGGTGTCCCTGCCCATGGCAGGGGGGTTGGAACTGAATGATCTTAAGGTCCTTTCCAACTCTAACTCTTTTATGATTCTGTGTTGGAGAATCTGCTGGTGCCAATCTCCCCACCCCAATCTGTGCACAAGACTGTGCTCTTGCCTGTTTTGGAGGGGTGAGTGGGATAAGGTGAAACTGGGCTACCACTTCCTGATTCCTTCCCTTTTCCTTCCTCCCTGCATGTAGCCAGCAGCCAGTGCCCGAGCGCTTGCGGATCCGGGTGAGCCGAATCAGCATGCGTGACTATGAGGCACTGCACTACGACAAGGAAAAGCTCAAGGAAGCCTGTGAGTGACCAGCTGAGTGACCAGGGGTTGGAATCCATGGTCCCTGTGTCTGGCAGTGCCCTCAGCTAAGCTGTGAGAGCTGTTGGTGCTGCTCCCTGAGTTGTGTCTGTGCCTGTCGTGCAGCCGTGCCACTGGGGATCATCGTGGTTCCAGGAGACAGTGACCTGGAATTGTGCCGGACCCAAATTGAGAGGCTGCAGGAGGTGAGCTTCTGCGTGGGAAATGGTCACGGATGGATGCTGAAGGTGGATGGGTTTGGGGGAGGGATTTCTAAGCTTCCTTGACCTGCACACATCAACACGTAGGCTCCTGCTTGTGGTAACAGGTCATGGTTTGCCTTCACCATGTGGTGGCAGCAGGATCGCAAGCTGGATGGCTTGTTGCTCTCTGGCAGCTTCTTCCTCAGCGTTGCTCCTCTGACCTTGTTCTCCCGGCCCAGAGTGTCAGTGGCCCAGAAAAATTAAGGGACAGCAGAAGAAGCCAGCACACATCCTATGGATGCCTGTCAGCCCCTGGGGGTTTGGGGAGGCCCTTCCTCTGACCCTTGGTTTGCTGTACTGTGTTCCTTCAGCCCTCTGCAGACTGTGCTTCCTGGCATGGCTCTGCCCTCCCCAGGTGCCTGGATTAGGTTTGTCCTCTCTCCAGCTTTTCATATTTGCAAATACTAACTTTTGTGCTCCTGCCAATGTGCTAATGCGTGTCCGTGACTGGGCATGGGCTGTGTAACCCTTGCTCCTGGTGAGCAGTGCCTCCTGAGCCCACAGCGTGCCTCCTGGTGCTGCACTGTCAGTCTGATTTTCTCCTAGCAGACTGAAGGGAGCTTGCTCAGTGCTCAGTTACCTGGCCCTTGTGCCTAAGGGAGTCCCATGCCACGTGTGCATAGAGTCCTAGGGCTGAGTCGCAGAGCTGCTTGCCCAGACTGGCACATGGCATCTGCTCCTTGCTCTGCATGCCTGTCCCCTGCTTGCCTTGTGCCCAGGCACTGGTGAGAGCATGCAGGCAGGCACATGGCTAGCAGCTCCTAGGCTCACAGAGTAATTCTTTCTTGTGGTGTCAATTTGGTAGTCTTATGCCCCTGCAGTCTCCTAAAGGTGTGCTCTGAGGCTCGTGTTCCTCAGTCACCTCATGGTTTACCTCTTCTCTCTTCCTGGGCTCTCTGCTCTGCCCTCAAAGCAGGGCAGGGACTAAGGACCTTGGCCAGGCAGTGTATAAAGCCAGATATGGCAACACATTAAGCAACTCCAGTGGGATGAGAGGGGATGGGAGGTCACCCAGACAAACGCTGTAATGGCACATCTTGCCTTTCTGCAGGATTTCCCTCCCCAGCTCTCTGCTTTAGAGCGCCAGCTCTTTCAGGTGTGTATGGCCTTGCTCTGTCCCCAAGGCCCATCTGTCATGTCCACTGTGCCAGTCTTGTGGGCTTATCTTGTGGCACATCTTGCTCCAGGGAGCTGGTGTGTGTTGGCTCCGGTCTGTCCCATGCTGCTCCCCATGGCTGCATGCTGTGCCTGTGTTCAAGTTCCCCTTGCCATCCAAGTGCCTGTGGTCTTCCATGTCTGCAGGCATCTCCCAGAGTAAGCGGGATGCTCTGAGGATTGATGGCAAGGCCAAGAGACACAATTTTATCATCTCTTTTTGTTATGCAGGAGGGGGATGGAGCCAAACCGAAGACGCTGTCATCCCAGAAGCTGTCACCCAAGTGGTGCTTCCTGGACTGTGAGTATCATCCTCCCCTGGATGTGCTCAGTGTGCTAGTGGAGTCCTTCAGTCTGCCATCTCAGTGGAGAGAGGGGATGGAGATCCATGAGGCAGCAAAGACACAAGGGTTATTGATGTGTTAGAAACCATGGAAGCACTTGAGAATGATCACATAGGAATTTGGGCTTTTTCCCCTGAAAAGGTGATGGGATCAATAGCCCAACTAAAGTGCATCTACACCAATGAACACAGCATGGGCAACCAACAGGAAGAGCTGGAAGCCATTGTGCAGCAGGAAAACTGGCATTTGCCATCACAGAAACATGGGATAACTTCACAACTGAGGTGCTGCAGTGAATGGCTATGAACTCTTCAGAAGGGATGGGCAATGAAGGAAAGGCAGTGGGATAGCCCTGTAAGGGAATGTTTTGACTGTCTAGAGCTTAAGGATGGTAATGATAGGGTTGAGTGTTTATGGGTAAGAATGAGGGGGAAGGCCAACAAGGCAAATACCGTGGTGAGAGTCTGTTACGGAGTTCCCAACCAGAATGAAGAGGCAGACAGTATGTTCTGTAAACAGCTGGGAGAAGTCTCACAATTGCTAGCCCAGGGAAGTGGTTCAGTCACCATACCTGGTGATGAGGCATTTAAAAGCTGTGTAGGCACGGCACTTTGGGACATGGTTTAGTGATGGACATTGCAGTGCTAGGTTAATGGTTGGACTCAATCTTAAAGGTCATTTCCAACCTAACAATTCTGATTCTATGAATTTGGGGGGTGATGGGACAGACCCTTAGTGACAAGCCACTGAGAGCCATGTGAGACTTAGGACTTAGGGATGTTGGGGTCTTAGTGTCCAAGTGCTGCAGTGCTTTACCCCAGGCCATGTCTCTGGCTGCTGACTGCAAGTGGAGCAAAGGGCATCTGCTGATGTCCTGCCCACACAGCTGAAGGCAGTTTGGCTGCATGTGTCTGCAGGACTGCTGGGGTTGCTCTCTTGTGTCATGCAGGCAGGGGGCTCCCTGCTCCAGCACACTGCAGCGAGGCTCACCATGAGCATCCCAGTGGTATGGGCAGCAGGCTCCTCGCTGGGCTCCAGCTGCTTCTTCTCCCCTGCATGAAAGTATCTTCTCTCCTTTTGCCTTCACTGACCAAGAGGCTCCAGAGCTCTCCCTCTATATCTGGAAGCTGGCTGAGAAATCACTGCTGGTGGCACTTCATCTCACTGACTTCCCAGTAGCAGGGCTTAGAGAACAGCAAAGCACAGCCATGGGTTGCAGAGTGAGCCTGGGAAGCCTCATGCTACGCAGAGAGGCTGCACTTTCTCCCATTGGAATTCTAGCCCTGCGCATGGGGTTGATGGTGCTGCTGCTCCGGGTGTCCCTGGCAGGACTGCTATACCAGGACTGTTTTCCATCCTCCTGCCAGTGCCACAGCAGCAGGTTCTGGCTCAGGAAGGTATATCAGGAAAGAGGCCAGAGCTTCATTTAAGACAGAGGGATGCACTCACACAGGCTGCTGCCAGCAACAGGCTGGTCTGAAGCTCTCCTGCCATCTTCGGAGACAGGGCCTTGGGTCTGCAGCTGGTGGTGGCATGCTCTGTTGTGCCTGGCAGTCACAAGCACTGACATGGCCTCATGGTGGTCCATGGGACCTTATTCAGTCAAGTCAGTGGGAGGCTGAGCTCCCTCTTCTCCCAGCCCTGCTGTGCTCTCAGTGCATGCTACAAAACGGCTGGGCAGTTCACTATCACTCAGTGGTGGAAATGGCTGTCTCCTCTTCTCACACTAAGAATCACCCTGTCTCCATCCCTATTTTACAGCAACCACAGCAGATCGGTTCTACAGGATAGACCGTGCACAGGTGAGTGCAGCCTCATCCACCATCATCCCCTCAGCATCTACTGGGAAGGTGCTTGGGTATCCCATATTCATGCAGACTGAAAGGCTTAGCCTTGGAGACACACAGGTTTCACACCGCTGCCCTGCGGCATCCCCTGAGGGGTGGTGTGATGAGCCTGACCCAGGACCAGCTCCAGCACCTCCAGGTTTCCATGGAAAAGGGAGGAAGTGTGGGTAGGAGCACAAAGACTTGGGTTGGAAGCTGCCTGCAGGGCCCTACAGCAGAACAGATAAGGAATAGCCAAGGCTGGCCAAGGGACTCACTGACTGGGATCATCTTAACCAACATTAAATACTTTCATTAATGATCTGGAGAGGAGAACACAGAGATGAGATGTATGGGTCATCTGCTAAGTTGGCAGGAGATAGGAAGCCTGAAAAGGACAAGGAGGCTTCCCAGGCACAGGTCCCAGGACTCCTCAAGCAAGTGGCTGGGCTACAGGACTTGGGATGTGAGGGGATGGAGCTATGCAGAAGTAGGTCTTGCTTCTAAGGAGGGCTAACTGGTGTCTTGCAGGAGCACCTTAACTATGTGACAGAGATCTCTCAGGATGAGCTCTATGTGCTGGACCCAGAGCTAGTGCTCACACAGACTGTGGGCACCTCTCCTGCCATGCCTGACCTCGTTGACTTGTCTGCTGCACCCACTGAGGACCATTTTGCATTCCCTCCCTCTTCCTCTTCTCCACTCTCCTCTCCTGCCCCCAGGTGAGTCTGGAAGGGGGGTCCTGGGCCTTAGGAAGGATGAGCAATGATGGGAGAGCCAGGGTTGGCTTCATGGCATTGATTCCTGGGACATATTACAGGGGGGGCTCCCTGAAAGCAAAGCAGGAAGTCAGTGCTGAGTTAAACCAAGGAGTGAGATGCCATCCTGTCTTCCCTGCTCCTCTTCCAGTGCTGCTGAAAGGTGGCTCCAGTGCCTGGTGGAGCAAAGGGCATAGGTGATTCTGAGCCCAACTGGAGCCATCCTTGGGTATGGGTGAGCAGCAGGGCTGGGAGCAGCAGGAGAAATGGGAGTGGGGATGGGGAAAAATCAGGAAAGGAGCAGATGGCATGGCCGAAGAGCACCAAAATCCCTTGGTCTGCCTCTTTTCCTTCCTGCTAGAGTAGTGTCATGGGCAGGCTTCTCCACAGCCATCCTTCTACCTGTGCATGCCTGCTGCCAGGACTGGCAGGATTAGTTACACCATTTCTTCCCTTCCCTTCCAGCACCGAGCCTGAGCGCTGCCTCCCGCACAAAGGTGAGTGCTGTCCCACCCCCTCTCAGGTCACACTGGTTTGGGTCCCCAGCATATGGGTTTTGGCTGTCCTTTCCCTGGTGTGCAGCAGGAGCCCTGCTGCGCATGCGTTAGGTGGGAGCATGGAGCCCTGCAGGCAGGTGACCCCGGAGGTGGCAGGAGTGACCTGACAGTGATTTGTGGAGCAGCCTGGCCAGGCACCTTCCTGGCTCCTCCATGTGGGAAGCAGCATGGCAAGGGGTTAATCCCCCACCTGCAGAGCTGAGAGCTGCGGGCTTGGTTGGGGGCTGTCTCTGCCAGGGGCTGGCTGGGGATGGGGAGGTAGGAACATGAGGTCAGGGGCCTGACCAGGCTGAGCAAATGGAAAGAGTTTCCTGGAGCTTGAGCGGAGCCCATTGCCTGGAAGTGTGAGTGAGTCATGGATGAGAGGCGTCTTGGCTCCTGGCTGACATCCAGGACGTCTGCTCCCCGCTTCTGTCACAAGTCATCCTGCCCATAGACAGAGACTGCTTCCCCTCTGGGACTGGGGTCCAGCTGTGCCCCCAGCTACGTGGTGTCTCCTTCCTTCCCCTCTTTGTCCCTTACATGCCTGAGGTTGTAGGAGCTGTGCAAAACCAGTCTGATTCAGGGGTTAGCGTCTGAGGGTACACCCAGTGTGTACCCTCAGCTGACTGCTCCTGTGGTGCCCAACCCTTGGCTCCAAGGTTAGATAAATGGTGTTACAGCTTGAGATTTCTGACCCCCGCCCATCTTCTTTGCAGATGAGCTGATAGAAGCTGCCAAGAGTGGCAACTTCAGCAAGGTAGGTGCTCCTGCTGCCTCTGCAATGAGCAGCCAGGGCTGGCTCTGGCCAGTCTCCCTGTGGCCTGCTTGGCTATGGGCAGCCCTGTCAGTCATGCTGTGATTGCTGTGGAGCAGCTCCTGTTGAGGGCCTGTCTCCAGGAGTGGTGGCTGGAAACCAGGCAGACTCCTAGCAAGAAGCCCTGTTCCTCTCCTGGGGGACATGGAAAGAAGGAATTTGGTGGCATGGCTGAGCTGAGCTAAGCTCCCTGCCAGGCCCTGAATAGCCACACAACCTGCTGGGCGTCTTGGGGACACAATACCAGTGCTTGAGGCAAAGCAACTCATCCCAAGCAATCTGTTAATCCTGTAGTTCCAAGAGCTGCACCGGGCTGGAAGGGACCTGATGATGCGAGACTCCTCAGGCCAGACCGTCCTCCACCATGCTGTCAAATCAGGGAGCAAGGACATTGTCAAGTACATCATCGAGAACGGTGAGCTGGGGCCAGAGTACCACCCTTAGCAAAGGAGCCAAGAATTCCCAACCCTCTCCTCAGAGGGATGCTCCTGGGCTTAGATCCCTTCCCTCTGGGTTTGCCACATCATCCTTCTGACGTGGGCTTTCGCTAGCATCAGTCTGCCAGCAGTGGGGTGCTCCCATGGCTGTTGCTGCACCCTGGCAGGGACCAGCATGACTCTGGGAAACATTTCTCAGTGTCCTGCTCGCGCCTTCAGGGCAGCTGCCCTGTTGTTTTTGGCAGCTCCCACTGAAGTACGAGCTGCTTTATCTTTATTTAGATACTTCTCTGTGCTGAGTCCAGCAAAGCTCTTCCCTGGTCTCGGCTGGGCTCAGATGCTGCTTTGGAACCAGGACCTTTGCAGGCAGCATGGAAATAACAGCCCATATGGAAAGATGCAGAATGTGACTGGGGAGTAGGTGGTGCCCCACAGTTGGGTCTCACTCACCCTGTGCTGTTTTTCTCTCCACAGCCCCTTCAGAAATCCTTGATGCCGCAGAGGAAGAGAAGTAAGTTGCTGACTGACTTGTGTTACCTGTTGGCCGGACCCTCTGCAAGGTCATCTGGGCATTTACCGCCTGCCATCACTCTCATTCCCAGCCATGGCTCTCAGTCCACTGTGGACTGAGCATCCCTGAGTAGCACCCCATCCCCTGCCTGGACAAGCACACAATCACCATCAGCTCCTGCCACTCTGAATTGCTGTCCTTTGCTGCCACATGCACACGCTGCTTGTCCCCATTCGGGGGGGACATCTCACATCTCCTGCTTTCTCCTCCCCAGCGGTGAAACCTGCTTGCACCAGGCTGCAGCCTTACGCCAGCGCACTATCTGCCACTACATCGTGGAGGCTGGGGCTTCGCTCATGAAGACGGACCTGCAGGTGATGGTGGGAGGGATGGCAGTGGGGCGCACTGGGGGCTGGCAGGAGAGCAGAGCAAGGTGCTTTGGGTGATGTCTGTCAACCAGAGAGGAGCTGACATAGAATCATAGAGTGGTTTGAGTTGGAAAGGACCTTACGATCATCAAGTTCCAAGCCCCTGCCATGGGCTTCACCTCACACTAGGCCATGTCACCCAAGGCTCTGTCCAGCCTGGCCTTGAACACCGCCAGGGATGGAGCATTTACTACTTCTTTGGGCAACCTGTGCCAGTGCCTCAGCACCCTCACAGTAAAGAACTTCTTCCTTATATCTAACCTGAACTTCCCCTGTGTTAGTTTGAGCCCATCGCCTCTTGTCCTGTCACTACAGTCCCTAATGAAGAGTCCCTCTCCAGCATCCTTGTAGGCCCCCTTCAGATACTGGAAGCTGCTCTGAGGTCACCATGCAGCTTCTCTTCTCCAGGCCCGACTTTCTCAGCCTGTCTTCATACGGGAGGTGCTTCAGCCCCTGATCATCCTCTTGAACACACAGGGATGCACATGAAGCACCCGTGCTTGCCCAGCTGCACAGGGGTTAAATCCCTCTCCTCCCCGCGCTCCTCTCCCTCTTGTTTTATTAAATTAGAAGCGAGGGGCTGGAATGTCTCATCCCTGTCTCCCCCTTCCCACCCTCCGGGGTCACAGCGAGGACACTCTCGCTGTGTGCTCCCTCCCAGCTGCAGGGCTCCCCCCGCTCTCCCCCGCAGGGATGGGGGCACTGGGAGCTCCTCTCAGCGGGTGAAGCTGGCCCCGAGTTAACCGGGACGTGCTTTGGTGCCAGGGAGTTGTGCCAGGCCCAGCAGAGGAGACACAAAAGAGGGCTCGAGGCTGTGTTTTGGTACAGGAGGTTCCCAGTGCTGGCATGCAGCAGAGGGGACACGGTCATATTTGTCTGAGAGAGGCTCATAGTGGTGGGGTGTAGCGGAGGAGATGTAGAACAAGCCAAGAAGGTGCAATCTGTGGGTCTGGGCACAGGGTAGGAGCCCAGCTGAGGGACCAGTGGAGCTTGGGGCTGCCTCAGACAATGTGCAGCCCTGTTGCCAGCTGCTAGGAACGTGCTGAGCAGACAATCTCTGACTCCCCATCACTCCTCAGTCCTGGCTAAGGCTTGGGCCTCGCACAGCACCCAGGGTGGGGCTGGTCTGGCTGGCGACTGAACCAGCATAGCCCCTCTCTGCCCCCAGCCCCTTCATCTCCTGAAGGAGAGGAGCAGCCCCCAACCTGCCAGCACAACAGGGAGTCCTGTCCAGGCATGATGCTGCCGCAGGGAACGGGCTTGCACGTGCCTGTGCTAATGCATGTCGGGGTTTGTAGCTGCCTGGGGACCCCTCTGTGCTGCTGCACTGACCTGTATGGGCTGAGGGTCACAGCCTGCCTGCACAGGCAGGAGCCCACCACACGTCAGAGTCACAGCCTGATCTGTAGCATCAGACCTGTAGCAGGGGTTTGGGGCAGGCTGATTCCACTCCCTGCAGTGGGAAGAGGAGCCAGGTCTTATCTGTTGTCATGTCTCAGCCCGGCTGGACAGAGGGGCCCGGGCAGCTCCGGTTTCAGGCTGCGAGCAGGCAGTGCTGTAGCACAGAAGAGATCAGTTCCATCTCTGTTTTTCCCCCCTACTCCATTAAATGAACGCTTGCACTCCGGGGCAGTGGGGAGGAGGCAAAAGAACGGGTACCTTAGTGCATCACACCTCTCCACTTGTGCACAGGTGTGCTTTTGTCCACAGCTACATCCATAGATACAGGCTCCGTGTGTCTGACCATTGTTCCCAGCCCGGAGGCCCCAGCACCCCAGTGCTGTGCACCAGGGGACGAGCTGAACAGGCCGGGTGTCCCTTGCAGGGCTGGTTTTCAATGGCAGCGGCGGAGCGCCAGGTCTCTGTGGCACAGCAGAGCCCCAGCAGTTGGTGAGGAGGAGCAAGGGGGAGGGAAGGGGGAAAGGAGCCGGAGCTGGGAGCTGTTAACAGATTGGCTTTTTATGGAGTGCGGGAGTTCATTAGTGGACACAGTCCAGATGGCTGCAATAAGCTGGTGAAACGTGATCCTCCGCCGGGAGCCGCAGCGCTAGCCAGGCAGCGAGAGGAGAGGGGGGTTGGTATTCCAGGGCATTCCCCAGACATACCCCTCATTCCTCACCCTCTCCCGCCTGCCTCCTTAGTGCTGGGGAAGAGCAATCGTTCACCTTGGCTGTGGGCTCTGCAGCCACCTCTTTGGTTGGGGTGTAGGAGCACCTTTGGGTGCTGAGGCATCATTTAGGCAATGCTTGGTACTCTTGACATCTTCTGCCTCCTCTGTGCAGGGAGACACCCCCAAGCACCGGGCTGAGAAAGCCAATGACCCCGACTTAGCTGCCTACCTCGAGAACCGACAGCACTACCAGATGATCCAGCGGGAGGACCAGGAGACTGCTGTGTAGTGCTCGGCGTGCCTTAGCCTAAGCCAGCTCAGGCAGGACGAGAAGAGGACAATGCTAACTGGCAGAGCTGTGAGTCTGGCCCAGCCCTCCCTGCGTGTCAACCTGGTCCCCAGAGGAGATGGAGACAGCAGAGCTCTGCCCCAGCCTGGGCTGGGACTCTGTTTATGAGGACAGTGGGTATTTGGGACTTGAAGCCTGGTTCTTTGTGTGTGTCACCCTTCATCCTTCATCCCTGCTCTGGATGGGTTCCATCCCGTAGCCCTGTTGGGCTTGGGCAGGCTGATGGCCCTGGTCACCCTTTGTGCACAGGAGTGATTCTGGTGCCCCCTCTGCAGGCTCCTACCTATGATCCTTGTGGGATATTGTTGCTTCCCCTTCTGCCTGCTGGCAGTTCCTTCCTTTAGATGCTTGGCTAGGTCCATGTCCTGTTCCTCCTCTCCTGTCTGGCACAGCCGCAGGAGGCATAGGCTTTATGGGTAGACAGCAGAGACCATGGGCCTCAGACTTTACCCCAAGGCAAGCACCATGACTTACTGCCCCTGCCTCCACCTCCCTCCTGTTGGTTTGGGCTTGCCTTGGGTCTCTGTGTTGCCCTACCAGGGCCTTCTGCAGCAGGAGGGATGTCCCTTGTGCACTCAGCCTTTCCACAGAGCATCATCTGGAAGCAGGGCAGCCACTGTCTTCATGGTTGCCTTTAGTGCTGTGCTTGGCCTGGGCAGTGGCTGTGGTGAAGCCTGTTTTATTTCCCAAATCCCAATTTGGATTTGGCTGCCCTCCCTGCTTGAGACCTTGCACTGGGGTGGAGGGGCAGTGCTGGGGTCAGTGCCACTCTCAGGGATTCCTTCCATGCCCCTCGGTCTGGCAACACGTATCCTCTGAGTTTTGACTCCTGCCATCCCGTAAACAGGGTGCAGGGCTTTGCAGGGAACACTTGAGAGCTCACCCAGCCCAGACACAGGCTCCCTGGGCAAACACCAGCTCACCCTCTCCAGATTTAACAGAAAGAGGGATTTGGATGCATAGAAAGCATCAGGGCTCCCAGCCCTGAGTCATACCTGCAGTGAGATGGCATTTGACCTGCCACAGGCAAGAGGCATCATGACCCATCTCCCCTGCAGATGCTGCAGGTCTTGAGCATCCACAGAGGCATCAAGCCATCCCTTCAGCAAGGGTTTCACAGAGCTTACAGTCTCTGGGACCAGGAGGTGTCAGCGGAGGAGGAAAGCTGGTGGCTCTGGGGTTTGTAGATCTGCTTGGCACCAAGGGGTGAGCAGTGGTTGTGAAGCAGGTTGATGCTCGCAACTTGGGTCCCAGGAGAGGAGGATGCTGCTGCTGGGGTCTGTGTGGCCCCACCTGCACTATGCCCACTGATTGGTGCTGGGTGGTACCATTTGAGCCCCTCCTAATACCAATACCAAAAAAAGGTATGAGGATACCACAGAGAACCAGGCCACCTTTCAGGCTTTTTGGCTGAGAGGCCGAGTTCCCTTGGAGGATGGCAGTTGCTGTGATGGGGAGAGAGGCACAGAGCAGTGCAGGGTGACAAGGGCCAACAATTGGTAACCATAGCATCCCGATGTGATCAGAGCCGGGATGCTCCAGCAGCACCCGGAGTTCCCATCAGCCCTGCTCACAGGACACTGACAGACAAGGCACTGTCATCTTCTCAGAGGTGCAAACCACTGCCCCCCAGCCGGGACACGCAGAGGCGTTTACAGCCCCAGCTTCCCCTTTCCTCCCTGGTTTTGTATCTTCCCTTAGAGTTTTTGTACAGGTAGTTGAGAGACACACTGTTCCCCTCCCCTGGCCCCTCCGTGCCGAGTTGCTGTGCAATTCCAAGCCTGGCTTGTGTTGTGGCTAAAGGCGGAGGGGGTGTTGGTTGCCCTGCCCGCTGAGGGCAGGGGTTCTGTGCAATACCTGGGTCTGTGTTTCCTAGATGCTGTTGTAGGACTGTATTTTTGTATCTCTGCGAGGGTGCCGGCTCCAGCAGGCTCAGGGCCTGGCACAAGCCTGCGTTCCCATCGCTTTTTGACTTGGATTGTTTGGATGTCGTTGTTTCTTGCTGTTGAAATAAAGAGATGGATGTTTTAGTTCCCATCTCCTGCTGCATCCACAAGAATGCGGTGGGTGCTTCATCAGTGACACCCCGTGCAGTGCAAACAATGCTGTACCCCAAAGCCTCTACTCCCTTCCAAACTGGGGGTACTCTTAGGAGATCCCTGCTGGGCCAGGTCCTTGCCCACTTCCCTGCACAGCATCCCCATGGGATGGCTGCTGGATACAGGGCCTTTGTCCTGAGGGACCTTCTCTCCCATCCTGTAGCATGCATTGATATTCAGTGTACCATGGAACAGGGAAAAAGCTCACCACCATCCCAAGTGATCCAGAAAAGCCTGGAAGTGTGAGTGAGGAGCTGAGAGCCTGCTGTTCCTACCCAGCTCGGGTTCCTCCCTGGGCTGCGAGGCAGCATTCCCAGTGGCAGGCCTGCCCTTTGCAGCACAGCTCTCAGTGGGTACTACAGCTGCATCCAACCTCTGGATTTCAAAACCCTTCTGTCAGCCTTTAGTTGTGGTGAGCTGTGCCCAGCCATGCTGGGGATAAACCTGCTGGGGGGCTCTTCTTATTCATTCCCAGCTCCAGAGGGGAGCTTTGTGGTTCTGCCTGCAGTGCTGAGCACTGAGGGTGGCAGTGTCTCCATTGCTCCACTCTCAGATTACAGAAGCAAGGGATTAGAGACACTTCCAGCCCCAGACTCCTATGGATGACTGCAGCCAACACCATCTTTCCTGCAGCGTTTCCTTTATAAAAGGGAGGCAATCACTGGCTGGTGCGGGAGCAGAGATGCACACACGGTGGCTGATGGGAAGCTACGCTCGTACCTTAAGCTCGGATTCCTGAGGGCAGCTTGGCAGCCTGCCTGCCGCTCCGGCTGCCCCCTCTCCACCCGGAGCCTTCCCCTGCTGCCCCTTCCACCCCCTGCACCTTCCTTTCATCGGCTTCAGCCTTTCAGCTCCTGCCCAGCGCTCACAGTGGGGGCCTGTGGCGGGTGTAAGGCACACCAAATTGTCCTGGCCCCGCTGGGCTGCGGCCCAGGAACTGGTGTATGTGTGACTGGGAGGAGGGGGCCCTCTCCGCTTCAGTGCCCAGACCCTGTTGTGTTGGCTCTTGGCCTGTGTCTCAGCAGTGAGGACCATCAGTAACCACGGCAGTGAGTGCTTTCCAGCTGCCCCTGTGTCAGATGTATGGTGGGGCAGAGAAGCAGCCCCAAAATGGGATCGCTGTGATGAGGGATGTTGGGAAAGGGGCAATACCTGCAGGGGAGAGTGCTGCCCTTCTCTCTGAATGCCTCAGCATCCACTCTTTCAGCCAGGTGTCCCTGGTCTCTCTGGCTTCCCGTGGGGTGGAAACGCATCTGGGAGTGTATGGGGTGCACACATGGAGGATGGGGAAGGTGCAAGCCCAGCCCCAGTAAACAGAGCTGGGATGACAGCAGTTGGCCCTGTTAATGATTACCTGCCCCTCGCCTGCCTCTGCAAGCTTGAACAAGGCAAACGTGTGTTGTCCCCCTCATGCACAGCTATGTCCCTGTGCACTAACAGTGCCCCAAGGACCAGGCTTCGACTGGAGATGGAAAATGTGGCGCTGACATGCCATGAATTATCTTGTGATGGTTTGAGAAGTAAAACGCTTAAATTAAGCCGTGGCAGGGAAAGGCACCTGGGTTGGTCACGCTCCCTCCTTCCTCTTTCTGTCAGTATGAGGCCCCTTTCAGCAAACAGCTTTCTGCTGCTTGTTTGAGCTGGGGAAGGAGCCGTTCCCCACCTCCTTCCTTCAGACAGAGCCCAAAAGGACCAAGCACAACCCCTGCAGAGTGATGTGCACCAATGCATCTCTGCAGTCCGATGCAGCCAGCCCCTATCTCCTGCTCCCCAGCCTGAGGAGGCAACAGGAGGAGAATGGGAATGGATAGAAATGAAGGAAAGAGGGAAAGTTTGCACAGGGCTTCCCCATACCTTGTGCTGCTCTGCCCTGGGGGACCACAGTGGGGTCTCTGGCTCCTGCCCAGGGTGGCAGAAGAAAAGCAGCAGCATTCACCCCATACCTATCTCTTTCACAGCTCCTCCAGGCCCTGCTTTGCTCATCACAATCCCATAACTCAGACTTGCAAACCTGACGCCACTGAACCCCAGCCAAAAGCAGCACACCTAGGCTTCTTTTTGACCATGAAGTTTGTCTCAGCAGCTTGCTTCAGCTTTGGTTTAAAGGCTATTGGCTTTGCTACCCGTCCAGGATCCATTTCTGCACCCTGTGCAGCCCAGCACGTCCAAAGCCCTCACCCTCCAGAGCAGCACCCACTGCTGTGTGTACATCATGCAGGGGACATGACATGACCCCATGTTTGCCAGCCCTCCTCAACACCTCTGCAGATGTTCAGGAAACTGCCGGCACAGTGTGAGTTAAATGTGGGAATCTCTTGGAAAGCAATTCCTGGTTGTGAAGCAGCTCATAAAAACCAGCCCCCACCCCACCTGTGGCTGCCCTGCTCTCAGCAACCTCCTTCCAGTGTGAGGGGTGGAAAAATGGCTCTGTTCCCCACCACAGCCCCATTCTTCTGGCATGACACTCATCTTTCTGGCTGGTAACTCCAGGAGAGAGTTGGCTTGGTCCCTGCTTCTCCTCACCTAGGAAAAAAGGGTGGAAGAGGGGAAAGGAGCAGTCACATCTGCAAGGTCCTTTCACCCCCAGCCAGCCTGATCTCATCTTGCTGGTTGGACCAAGAGCAGCAGCATGGCTGAGCTGGGGACAAGGAGGTCACCAGGGACGGGGCTGCAGAGGCACATAGACTAGCACGAAAGTGATGCACTGCTTTGGGTGCTGAGCTGGTACCTCCTCCCACCAGGGTCACTGGAGTGGTCAAGGGTGAAAAGGGCAGAAGAACCTTCAGTGCCTGTGGCTTTGATGGGGAGGGAGGCATCCTCGGAGCTGGTGGAGACACGGGGTGGTTCCCTTCACTCCACCCAGCCCCAGGAGCTCCCCAGTGGGTGTCCCTGCTCTGCTGCTCCTCTTGCACCCCTCCAGCCACCCGGTGATGCTGGGGACCACGCCGCGGGTGCGGGCTGGAGACAAACACAAGGGGAAGGTGAACCGGGGCCGGGGGACACGGGACGTGCGTCCCACACTCACTGACTGAGCAGGGCCGGCCCAGCCCCCCGGGGCCGCCCCTCCGCCGGCCTTTTGTGCCTCATGTGCAAGAGGAGGAGCCTGCGGGAAGTTTTGGGCTAAAAAATCACCTTTTTGCTGCCAGCCGAGCCCGACGTCAGGGGCCGCTGTGCGCTGCGCGGGGGCTCCGCACGCGGCCGCCACACAAAGGCAGCAGCTCCGCACCGCGCAGCGCTCCGCGCATCGCACCGCAGGTGAGTGTGGGCACCCCGGCTGCGCGGGGGTCCGACCTTCACCCCAAGCCCCCGCGCCCACCCGACGCCACGGGAATGGGCGCCTCCGGTAAGGCGAGCGGCGACCTCCCGCTCCTTTCCCCCGGGTACAAATCCAGGCGAAAGGGTTCCAGGTTGGGGAAAAAGGGGTTTGCCGGGATGTGGGATATGGTTCTGGCTGGGGAATATGTGGGGCAGGAGTCCCGGGGGCCCAGGAAAGTGGCTGGAGGTGCAGGAAGGAGTTTTGGAGGGAGGCAGGGCTCCTGGAGAGCAGGCGGTGGCCTCGGATAGCTGCCCTCACCCTCGGGCATACCCCACATCAATTCGGAGTGGGCTCAGGTGGTGGGAGATGCCCCGGGCGGAAGCCCTGGGGGCCCGTCTGTGGGAAGGGTCCGTACGGGGCTCAGGGCACAGCGCCTGCCTCATCGCGCACAGGCAGAGCGCAGAGCAAGCCCTTTTCCCCTGGAGCATCTCCCCAGCGCCTCCTGCTCATGCTCACGCCTTGGCTCACGGGGGAAAGCTCAGAGTCCCCTCTTCTGGCAGGAGGGAAGCTCCTGTTGTTGGGCACTGGGTACCCCGACCCATGGTCTCCCCAAGCGCTGGGTCTCTGCCATAGCCAGCTGCAGTCTAAGCCGAGCTGGGAAAAGGGGCTGCCAGGGGGCTGCCAGCCCAGCAGTGGCCCCGCTGCGCAGGGAGCATCGGGGCAGCAACAAGCGAACGGGATGGTGCGGCCCCTGCTAAGAGAAACACTCGCAGCGGCACAGGCTGACCCTGAGCGGCGTCCAGAGCGGAGTCCAGGCTCTCCCACTGCAGTGATGGGTATTTGAGACCTGCTTCAGCATCACCACTCGATCTCTTTTTCTATATAGAGGTGATCCTAGGTTATTCAAACCCAGGGCAGCTAGAGGAGGGGAGTGGGAAAGGGAAACGGGAACTCCCATGGTGTGGCCAGGCTCCAGGCTGCTCTGCTTGTGCAGCCTATTCCTGGGAGAGGCCAAGGCAGTGTGAGAACTAGCCAGGATCTGAGCAGGAGAGGAGCCAGGGCCCGGCAGGGATGCGGGAGGAGCTGGGCTGCGTGAACATGCCTGAGGGCGCTGGCAGCCTGGCCGGGAACAGCTCTTTTTCCACCAGCAAAGAGGGGATAAGGCTGTTCGCTTGGAAAACTGCACTTCTTATAAATGCTTTAGGATGAGCTCAGGATCCCTACAAACCTTTGCTTGTGGAACATGAGCTGCGCAGAGAGCAAAACCAGGAGTGTCTGGGGCTGGAGCTGGGCTGCCCTTCAGAGGCCCCATTCCCAAATCCCAGTGTACCCATAGGCAGGGCCCCACGGTATCTATGCTGGTACCCAGGGATGAGCTGCATCCACAGGACCTGAGCTGGAAGGCACTGGGCAGGGGGGCAGGTGCATCCTTGCTCTGCAGCAAAGGATGGAAGAAATTTACAAAGCACCTGAAACTGGGAATGCTGTGGGTAGTGCGGGTGCCAGATGCGCTGCCCCATACGAGTGCTGCAGGATGTAGGACAGGAGTGCCCCTAACTCAGCTTAGCCCCAGCCTTGCTGTCTGTAACTGAGCTCTTGCCCCCTTTGAAGGCAGCAGGGTGGGAAGAGGCTGAGCCATGCTGTGCTCAGCAGGATGGCTCCGGGCCGGGCTGGGTGAAGGGGAAGGCACCTCTCACCCGCTGTGCTGCGCCTTCAGCCAGCCGGGCTGTGTAATTCCCTGTGACAGTTCAATGCAGAGCCAAGCGGCAGCTTCACGGCGGCCCATGCATGAAAGGTGAATGTGCTGGAGCCTGAATAATGTGGGGAGCTCCAGCATGCTGCCCGGGGAGCCTGGGGGCAGGGAGCTGACCCCAGCTTCTTCCCTGCGCTCATGTCCCCTGAGGCACATGGTGCATCCTGACCTCTACAGCCTGGTCCCACCAAGCGCATCATGGAGCCAGGGCAGGTATGATGTGTTTGCTGCTGTAAGATAGTGGATATCATTGCAAAGGCTCTGGGGGAGCAGGGGAGAGGTCACCAGACTTGATTCACTGGCTCTACATGCCTGCACTCCTGTTGGGAGTGAGAGCTGGGACCCCAGGGCTGGCAGCAGCAGCCTGCAGGTGCTCATGGTGGGAGCCAGAGGGGAGCCGTCCCCTGGTCCAAGGACAGAGCTCCAGGAGCTGCATCCCCGTGTGTGTGCACCCTCATCCTCGCCCTGCTCCCAGGTACATGCACATGGGTGCACACACATAGCACAGACAGCCCCTGCGTGCATGGGTGCTGTGCTGCCAGCTGCGGTGCCAGCAGTGGACGCAGTGCTCCCGCTCTGTCTCTCCAACCAGCTCTAACACAGTGAGGACTTTAGTACTTCAGTGTTTAAACTGCTGGTTCAGCTCTCAGACCCTCATGGCAGCAGCTCGGGGTTTGCTGGGCTTTCTTCTTCCCTCCTTGGATTCCTTAGGAGAAAGGTACTATGGCAGTGGTGCTCTCTCGGCACTGAGGCTCATTGGTGTGCAGTGGCAGCCTGCTGGGTGCTAGATAAAGGACCCAGGGGGAAAGGGGGCTGTGTAGGGATCCCCATGGAGAGCATTTCAGCCATACAGTACAATGTGGGGCTCCAGGAATGGGAACAAGCTCCCAGCTCAGCAGCTCCCTGGCTGGAGGCAGTTGCAGACATACGCAATTGTGAAGATGCTCCAAGGGCTGGAGCACCTCTTCTATGGAGCCAGGCTGACAGAGCTGGGCTGGTTCAGCCTGGAGAAGAGAAGGCTTTGGGGAGACCTTAGAGGAGCTTCCAGCACCTGAAGGGGCTACAAGAAACGTGGAGAGGGGCTTTGTACAGGGCATGTAGGGGCAGGATAAGGGGAATGGCTTTAACCTGCCAGAGGGGAGACTGAGATCAGACAGCAAGAAGTTATTCCATGTGAGGGTGCTGAGGCACTGGCAGCCCAGAGAAGCTGTGGCTGCCCCATCCCTGGCAGTGTTCAAGGCCCGATTGAACAGGGCTTGGAGCAAGCTGCTGTAGTGGAAGGTGTCCCTGCCCATGGCAGGAAGTTTAGAACTGGATGATCCTTAAGGTCCCTTCCAACCGAGACCATTCCATGGTAATTAGTACACACCACAGTCTAATGGGTGGCAGCGAGGAGGCATGAGGGTGTACACATGTATACATGGAGGCAGCTGCCATGCAGGCTACCTGCAGCCTGCTGTGCCCCTTCCTCACTGCCACATTGAACCCCAACCCCCTCAATCCCTCTCCCCAGGCAGGATGCAGGTCCGGAGCCTCCTCCTCCTCCTGGCACTGATGCTGCTGGCAGCCACCTCCGAGGCTGGCAAGAACAAGAAAGGTGAGGGGCAGCAGGGAGCTGGTGGCGTGGGGGGCACCCTGGGATGTGCTCCCGTGTCCCTGCAGTGAGCACCCACTCTGCCTCCCCCCACAGAGAAGGTGAAGAAGGATGTGTCCAAGTGCGAGGACTGGCGCTGGGGACCCTGCGTCCCCAGCAGCAAGGACTGTGGCCTGGGCTACCGCGAGGGGACGTGCAAGGACGAGAGCAAGAAGCTCAAGTGCAAGATCCCCTGCAACTGGAAGAAGAAGTTTGGAGGTGGGTGCGTGGGACCGCCCTGGGCATGCTCACACCAGGTCCTGTTTGGCTCTGACACCTCTCTCCTCTCTTCCAGCCGACTGCAAGTACAAGTTTGAGAGCTGGGGGGGGTGCAGTGCTCAGACGGGTGTGAAGACTCGCTCTGGCATCCTGAAGAAAGCCCTGTACAATGCCCAGTGTGAGGAGATCGTCTACGTGACCAAGCCCTGCTCATCCAAGATCAAGTCGAAGACCAAAGGTGAGCCCCCATCACTCCTGTCCCCAGAATGGTCCTGCTGGGACCACAGGCAAGGGCTGTCCAGGGGTAGCATAGCCCATTGCGCTGGTGGTGTGCAGGATCATGCAGGATGCTCTGCCCTGTGCATCAGCACAGGTGACATCCTCAAAGCCCAGCTGCTGGCTGGGTGGGATGCAGGTGCTGCTGGGAAAACCCTTGGTCCCCTCACAAGTCACTGTTAGCTTCGGTGGGACAGGGATTTCCCCCTCTCCTCAGTGGGGCTTTGCATGGGGGGGGAGGCTGCCTGCAGGGATGCGCTGTCACAGCAGCACTAGGGAGGGCGGTGAGCTGCCAGCAGACACTAACTCTTGTCTCCTGTGCTTCTTGGATGCAGCAAAGAAGGGCAAGGGGAAGGACTAGAGCGGGAAGTCAGCATCCTCATCGGCCCCTCGACAAGGTGCCTACAGGGCTGGACACCGAGCTGCAGCCAGCCCATGCTCCAGTCTTCCTCCTCCTCTTCTTCCTCTTCCCATGACCTCCTCTTTCACTGAGATGCCTTGTTTTAATCACTAGTGTTGTAGAGAGCCAACCCACCCACCCCACAGGAGTGGCTGCCCCTCTGCTGGTGCCATCCCATTTGGCTTTTCTTGGCTGACATTGGGGTTCGCTGGGATGCGCCCGGAGAGCTGGGATGTGAACACACATCTTTTCACCCTCTGGCACAAATGAGGCCTATAGCACATCCTTTGGCAGCCAGGAGCCTCCTCGCTCCTCCACTGGATACCAGTGCTGGAGGGAAGGGCTGGGAATGCCCTCGTTATCCCATCACTCATGGCCCTTACTTACACGAGGACTGCTCTTGGCTCAGGGTGACTTCTTCCCCCATTCCTTCAGCCAGGGCACAACTTCCCTGCAGCAGCTGGGGAAGCGAAGCCACTGTCCTAAGAACTCCTGCATCCTTATCCTCCATCAGTTAAAACCTCGTGTGTCCACACCAGGGCTGTGGCCCCTCTTGCCTCAGTGCACTACCACCAGTGCTGGGTGGGAGCTCTCACTTCTTTTGGAAAATGGGGCTTGTTTTCTTTTCCAATAAAAACCTTTTACAAGAAGTATCAGAACCCAACGGTCATCCCCACAAGGTGCTGCTGGGCTGGAAGCCCAGCACAGCAAACCTCAGCTCTGTCAATGCCACCGGGACCAGCAGTGAAGTCACTGTGGCAGTGGCTTGGGTGCCACACATGCATGGTCCTGGAGAAGGCACGTGGTCAGGCCTTATGGCTTCGTCTCAGCACTTCAAGCTATTCCCACTCCATCTCAGCATTAAGGATGGGGCTGCCAACCATGCACTGCAGGAGATATCACCAGTGGGTGACACTGGGAAGGCTCAACCAGGTAACGACTCATTCACTCTTCACACCGTGGCCACTGGGTTCTGGTCCAAGGTCTTTATTTATCAGGGTGGGCTGGGCTGTGGTTTTAACAGTTTAAAAACCCCAAAGCCCACCAGGCGCTCTGGGCACGGCTATGTGACTGGTGCTAAAGGCAGTGGTGGGGTGTCCCTCTGCGCTGCGGCAGCCTTGCTCCACGCTGCACAGCATCGCCCTGGCATGGGGACGGGAAGGACATACGGGCACAGGGTTTGCCAGTGTCAGTGTGGCCCTGTCCCATCCCTCACCTGCACCCGGCCGTGTCCACCAAGGCTCGCAGAGACCTGGCTTTGGGACAGGCTGAGGAGCAGCCCCGGGCTGCACACACCGGTGGGACAGGGCTGGAGGTGCGGGATGAAGCCCGCATGCTGAGGGCTTCACCGCGGCACCAACGGGGTTATGTCCATTTACAAAGCTCGGCAGCAGGCTCCTTTCGCCTCTCTCGGGTTCAGCCTGTGGGGCTGGGGGACACCACAAAGGTGTGCATCAGGCCTCCAACACCCACCATGGGGAGAGCTGGGGCTTGCTCCTGGCCCTGATGAGACACAGGGCACCTCGACCACATTGCAGCCCTTCTCCCTGACCACCCCATCCTTCCCAAGGACAGTTACTTTCAGTCACTGCTGCCCACTTCTCAAGGGCCTCCTTCCCCCCAGGGCTGTGAAGAGAAGTCCTGCACCACACCACTGATTTACTTTGCAGTTGAGTTTCCATTGTTGAAGGAGGAGACTGAGTTTCACACTCCTCACCACGAGTGAGATGCTAGGTTTATCTGTCTGTTGTTCAGCCAACTGCTGGCTGAGGGCAGAAAGGGCATGAAGGGTAGCGCAGAGAAGAAGCCCAGGGAGCAATTCCCCCCATGGTCCCTGGGTGAGGATGTACGATGGTATCTCTCAAGGGAAAGGAAAGGGCTTGCCACATCTGGTAGGATGCAACCTTGACTGCCTTGGGGGAGGGCTTGGCTGGGCCAGCAGGACTCCCTGTGTCCATGCCTGGGCCAGCCTGATCCAAGACCCTGGCAAATGTTTGGCCCTGGTTGCTTGTCATTTCTTGGGTAATAAAGGGTTTAAAAGCCTATTGAAAGCATCCAGCATTAGGCCGTCTGCATGCAGACAAGCTCTGATGTCCTGGAGAGGGTCATCCAGGGGGAAGAAGAGGCATCCAGTCATAGGACAAACACTGATGCCATTTGGCCAACCTCTCAAGAGCAGGGTGCTGGGGAGGGCTCCTGGTGACCACATCTCCTCCTCTTGCCTCCTGCTTTCCTGCTGGCTCCCCAAGCTAGTCCCCAGGCCCAGTGTGACTGGAAGGAGCTGCAGCTCAGTGGTGTCTTGGACCTTTGTCAGCACTGGATGAAGAGCATCATCTGCAATCACTGCACAGTCTGCACTGTTGTGAGTGGGGAGCAGAGGCACCCCCTGGCAAAGGAGGCAAAGGGAAGGGCTTCCATAACCTTACTGAAGAGTGGTCCCTGAGTGCCAGTTTATCTGGCTGTGCCAATGTTCCTGTACTGGCACAGGAGAAGGTGCTTGAAGGTTTTCTTGAACGTGGCATTGCAGAGGGCATAGCAGGCTGGGTTGATGGTGCTGTTGACGTAGCAAAGCCAGTAGCCGATAGACCACACTGTTTCGGGCACGCAGGTCTCGCAGAAGGTGTTGATGAGGACCATCACATTGTACGGAGTCCATGTGACCATGAAGGCCAGCAGGATGGCAAATATGGTGCGGGTGACCTTCTTCTCCCGGGCTGCCATCTGCCGCTTCTTCCGTACCTGGCTCCTGGCAATGCTGGCAAACTTCCTGGCAACGTTGGCCGGGCGGCTGTTGGCCAGGGAATTCCGGTCAGAGGCTCCTCCCTTCCCAGGGACAATCTCGATGGCAGTGACACATTCAGACCCGCTCTGCTTGGTGACAATCTTAATCTTGGACCACTTGGAGGTCGGGTTCGTCCGGCGGTGGGACGGGCTCTGACTTTGTGCCGCTGGCAAGATCTCTGCTGTGGGCTTGTCTTTTGTGGTCTGGGTCATGCTAACAGTGCTGGACTCATTGGATGTCTCCTTCTCCTCCTGATGGCCAGTGCCCTCTGTCTGTGCTGAAGTCTGGTCATCCACTTTGCCGTTCCTCACCTCCTCCTTCACCTCCGTGGCCTTCTTGGGGGAGTTATTGTTGTTCTGTTTGATCAAGGGGGCCTTGAAGAAGCTGAGGGACCTGCCTTTCCTATCTTTCCTGCTTTCAGGCTTGTGCCTCCCCACCCTGCTCCTGCTGGCCAGGGAGATGTGGATGTACAGCACTGTCATGATGACTACAGGCAGGTAGAAAGCAGCGATGGCCGTGCCGAAGGTCACCGCCGGGTTGGAGAGGAACTGGATGTAGCATTCCCTCTCAGGGACTGTCCTCTTGCCCACAATGAACTGCCAGAACAAGATGGCAGGGGCCCAGAGAACGAAGGACAATACCCACGCGAACGCGATCATTAGCCCTGCCATCTTGGTGGTCCTCCTGGCCGGGTACGTCAGGGGCTTGGTGACACAGAAGTATCGGTCAAAGCTGATGATGAGCAAGTTCATGACAGAGGCATTGCTCACCACATAGTCCAGGGCTAGCCACAGGTCACACACCACAGCCCCCAGTGGCCAGTAGCCTTTGATGATGTAGACCGTGTAGAGGTTCATGGAGAAGACCCCGATGATGAGGTCTGCGCAGGCCAGGCTGAAGAGGAAGTAGTTGTTGACAGTCTGAAGCTGGCGGTTCACCTTGATGGACAGCATCACCAGGATGTTCCCCACCACCGTGACGAGGCTGAGTGAGCCAGTGACCGTGGCGATGAAGATCAGCTCCACCGTCTTGTAGTTGGTGGGAGGCTGGATGGCCACCTCGGAGTGGTTGCCCAGGCTGAAGTTGTCGTAGGTCAGGTTGGCCATCTTTGCCTGCCAGGGCTGAGCAGAGAAGTTGTGCATGGGGTCTGCAAGGGGAGTGGGGACAGAAAGGGAGAATGTGACATCTGCCAGCCCATTCTGAAGGAAGGGGGGTGTGGAGCAGAGTGGTGATGCACAGCACCTGCTGCTAGGATAGCATGGCATGGAGCCAGTGCCTGCCCCAGGGACAAGAGCAGGTTTATGGTGTGCCCCCCACATCCCCAGAGCACTCACAAGGCCCATGCCATGGTCCTCTCAGCTCACCTGTGTCTCTGGCAGCAAACAGCTCCTTCTGGAAGATGAAATCTGGGACAGGGAAAACAACAAGTTATATTACAGCTTCAGCATGAGGAGTTCATGTGAGTCCCAAGGTATCTTAATGGTGGGCACCAACCTTCCCAACAGAGGTAGTGTTGACAAAGGGGTGACGCTGCCTGGAGGCAGATGCTGAAACCCAAACGGGTGAAACTGGGTAAAAGAAGAGGAAACAGCCTCAAGTTGCACCAGAGGAGGTTTAGACTGGATATCAGGAACAATTTCTTCTCCAAGAGGGTGCTCAGGCGTTGGAACAGGCTGCCCAGGGCAGTGGTGGAGTCACCGTCCCTGGAAGTCATCACAAACCATATGGATGAAGCACTCTGTGAAATGGTTCAGTGGTGGCCTTGGCAGTGCTGGGGAACAGTTGGACTTGATGACCTATGATTCTATGGTTATAATTTGGGTTGGCCTGGTCAACAGCCCCAACAGATGTGGGAGAGCAAAGGGCTGCACCAGTGCTATCAGCCAGCAAAGGCAGAAAATACCCCAGTCCCACATCACACTGCAGCTGCAGCCACACCAGCCACGGAGATGTGTGTGATGGAGCCAGCATCTCAGCCTGACACATGCAATTATTAATGAAAGGTGGCAGGAATTACAGGCAGAAAGAGTGCCTTCATCCAAACCAAGATGCCTGAGGTGAACCCCCGAGGTGAGAGGAGAATGGGCATTAAAAAATGAAAAACCAATGCAACAAAACCGATCTGTTGCCTTCCAGTATCTGAAGGGCCTACAAGGATGCTGGAGAGGGACTCTTCATCAGGGACTGTAGTGATAGGACAAAGGAGAACGGGTTTAAACTTAACCAGGGGAAGTTCAGGTTAGACATAAGGTAGAAGTTCTTTACTGTCAGGGTGGTGAGGCACTGGAATGGGTTGCCCAGGGAAGTCGTGAATGCTCCATCTCTCCATCTCTGGTGGTGTTCAAGGCCAGGTTGGACAGAGTCTTGGGTGACATGGTTTAGTGTGAGGTGTCCCTGCCCATGGCAGG
>WYDI02026478.1:0-54949 GCA_009867235.2 Psittacus erithacus | reverse complement strand
GAAAGTTAGAAACACAGTGCTGCACCAGCCACTAAGAAGGAGAAAAAATGACTGCTACTGCTGAACCCATGACAGCCTTGAAGCCAGGGATATATTCTTAAACTGTATTATTTCATCCTTCCCACTGCATTGTTAATTTAACATAAGAATAATTCCTAACCAAATAAAAGTAAACTAAATAGTCTGGAAGCAGCAAGATTGGGCTGTCGTATAAGGAAAGGGGCACTAGGAGCAGAGGATGCTAATGAGGCAGGACAAGGGCATGCCTGACAAGGGTCCACCACTGCAGGCTACAGTCTGACAATATTTTTCAGCAGGATTTTTCGTGTGCTCAATAATTTTTCCCTTCCAGCCAGACGGCTCCTATGGCTCCTGAAATCAAGTCAAGTCACTAAGAAGGGATCAGGGCTGGGATCAGCAGGGACATGGCATGGCAGTAGCATGGTTGTGACATAGCTCCAGGATAAGGAAATGAGCCACAGATGAAGTGGAGTGAAGCAGGACCAACCCAATGAGTCTCTCCATCTCTCTCACACAGCTGTCTGAGCCAAGATTGCACCACTGTGCTGGGTCCCACCACTGGCCCCAAGTGCAGGTAGGTCAGCTTTAAGATGTTGGGGAGCATGCTCTGGACCTGACAATTAACCAGTATTTGCTTTTCAGCTTAGAACAACCAAGGTTTATTTTTTTTATTGAACCAGTAATTAAAAAAAATGAGAAATCATTAAAAATCAAAGAATGCAGCCAAACTGGGATCACAGGAAGTTTCAGCTCAGAAAGATTACTTGCAACTGAAGGAATTTAAGCACAAATAGGCTCCTGGCTCCTCATTAAGCTACCTTTCAGGTCCAAATTGTGACAAAACAAACAAATAAGCACCCTGAAATGAAACTTCATATAATTTCATGTACAAACAACACAGGACAGACTTTATTATTATCCTGTCTCTCATAAAAGTAATTACCCACAATCAATTCTCACTTATTCATAAGGAATAGCAAAATTGTCAAGAAAACTAAATTATATAATACCAGAAGTTCACATTGCAACATGGATTGAGAACCTCTTATTTTCTGGCTCCAGGTAATGCTAGTAGCGTTACAGGGCAAAATAATCTGGTAAAATGCAGGCTAAAGAGAAAATTGAAAAGGATGCCTGGGGAAAGGAATTTGGAATTTAGCCACAGAAGCAGTTACTCTACATGATGAATTTTAATGGGTCAAAACATACACAGCAACTGACTTCTGAAGATTTTCATACTACAAAGAAGACAAAAGAAGCCACAGACAGTAATGCCTTAGGAAAAGAAGAACTTTGTTATGTCACTGAAGAAGAGGATATTTAGAGGCATAAAAATGTATTTAGATATGTAAATATATTTAGATATGCAACATGTATTTATATTTTGTATAGAAAATATATTCTATAAAAAAATAACATTCTATAAAATAAGAATATATTTTAATATGATCCATAATGGAAGAAATAAAAGTGCTTTATATAATAAGAAGCTATCAAGAATAGGAAAAGCTATAGAGAAAAAGAAATCAGAGTTGAAAGACTGAAGAATAGAAGTAGGTGGTGATTCTGAACAGTTCAGTTTCCATTATATTCCAATTAATAATGATAATGAAATTTTTTGTGTCCTACCATATAATTATTATTCATTCAATCAAAGGAGAAATTTTATTTCTATGGGAGCCGTAGTTGTGCTAACTAGGGGACTTCTCAACCAGAGGAGGTAAAGTAAGTCTCTAAAGGGAAACAGGGACTCCTTAAAGTTTCTCTGAAAAAATATTGCTATTATTGTAACAAACAATTATGGAAAACGCAACAATCCACTGAAAAACAATTGTGCTAAATTCAATCATTACATTAAAAAAAACAATCAAGTTCTGTTAATGCTATTTGAAAATCTCAGTAAGGCTTCAGGTGTGGTATAGATACAGTCAGTTTCATAAAGCCTTTTAAAAATTACTTTCATGAAGTAGTTTTTCGTAAATGCTTTTTAATCAAAAATGTTCAGTGATGGACATTTTATGTTAGGTGATGCAAATGACAAAAGTTATTGCACATTATGCACATACATGGAACTTGGTCAGATCAGCGTTTCTTGGACAGAACTTAATTTTTACAGATTTTCTTGGAATGAAAGTGCTCAATTATTTCAAAGGATATAGTAATTTTCTACTCATTTGTGAATGGACCAATGGGGTTTACTAGACAGATGGCCAAACCTACAATCTGTAGATTTCCTACCTAATACATTTTAATGTTACCTTTTCTCTCTTCCCAATCTTGTCATTCTGTTAACTATAGGCATCCTCTGAAAGATTTACACACATAGCTTTTTTGGTTTTTTTTAAGTACCTTTCATAATTTCATAATGGCACAACGCTGAATTCATGTTATTCCAGAAGGGCTTCTTATGATGCCAAAATATATGATCTACATTTTTGGATAAGAAATGCATTTCGCTTTATAAATTAGGTTTTCAACATCATCTACATAGTATACCACTCATCCAAAGTATTATTGCTTTCTTATTTTCTGTCAGCAAATGTTATTAAATTCCCCTTCTTATTTTAGTAGAAATCATTGGTGAAAAGTATTGAATATTAAATAAGACTGCTTATGAGCTTCTTCCTGAACAAACAAACTGGTGGGCCCCTTTCAACAATATCAAGTTTCCTTTAGAACAATTCCTTTTTTGCTTGACAAATCTCTGCCTTTTTCTAGCTTTCCTAGTAATGGGGCACTTTATCAAGGTCTTATGTCTAGGAAGATTAGATCAATAGTATTTTCGTACTGTAAAAATAAAATCAATTATCCTGTCTAAGAATTTATCAGGTAAATTGGGCATAACCTATCTTTGTTAAATGCATGTCGAATTTCACTCAGTTTCATCTAATTTTTTTCTTTTTTGATCAAGTATATAATTCTGCTTTAAGTAGGTTGAAATTAATCTTTGTTTGATGTTTTCATGTTTTTGTTCAGTGGAGTAAAACCATATCTTAAGTGAAGTCATACAAAATTAAAATAATTAAAAAAATAAATCTGTATTAATATTTAGGTGGCAAATATTTCATTACAAAGTGTTTTGGGTCTTTTTTTATTATTATTTGGAGGAAAAGAAACAAAGGAAGTCGGAATCTATGGGGAAAAAGGTGACAATACATCATGAAACTTGTCTATTATTTCATTTTATTAGCAGCCTTTTCATTCTTGTAGGACAGGGATTTGACATAAATCATTAAATTAGCCTGTTTTCCAGATGCCTGAGTTATAGTTTGAGCTGAAGTAACAAGGATGAGAAGGTATTAAGGAGGCAGACGCTAAAGTCAAATGCTCAGTTCATCACTGAATACTTTCCTTTTATCTGTGTGTATAAAGGGCAGACAATAGTCTGATTTTAAGAGAAATAATCTGCTTTGTCCTAAATGTCAATCATTGTATTTACTGCAAATAGACCAAAAAAATCATCTAGTCCAGAGGAAAAGATGTTGTTGTTTGGGATGTAGGTAGCTCTGAAGCTTGTGAAACTTTTCTTTAGAGGGAAATTTTTTGATGTTTATTTGGAAACCTTACTTTAAAATAAACATATTTTACTTATTGCACTATATGTAAACTTTGCTTTGCTTGGTTGTTTTATAAAAATCTTCAACATTGTAGTAGAACGGATGGGCCAAACAGTGTATGTGTGCATCAGAGCCTCATACCTAGAAACTGAATATCATGTGAAACTATTGATAATCTGTGTGCATATGTGTGTGTATATATACGTATGTATATCACCTGTAAATTCATTGAGTATTTTCAGGATCACAGAAAATTCAGCTTAAATAAGTTCTTTCTTTCTTTAAAACTCTATTATGTATAGATACAAAAAAACCCAAGCAAACAAAAAGAAAAAAAAAAGCTCCAATGCCATTCATTTTTAGTATAATATTTGAGATTTCAAAGGATGTTCATTTTACTTTCTCATATATTTCCTGATTTACAAAGTATTATTCTCCTGAATGCATTGTAAGAATAGAGTAACTTGAATTATGTCATATATACTTAGAGAAAAAGCAAAGGTGGCCATTCTACCAGTCCTTTGTAAGCTTCAAGTCACATCCTTCACTTACTTTAAATTCACATTTGAGAATCAAAAAAATGCATTCTATTGTATTTTCATATAATTATTATTTTCTGTATTCTGTACACTATTTATGTAAGTTAGAATGGGAATAATTTGCACTTGTATTGCTCTTAAGTAAGCACTACAAAGGGAGATTTCTTTGAGGATTATAAATCAAGTTTGTTTTTCCATAACCACTAGCTTCCTAGATTAAACCTCAGCTGTGAAAGAGAGTGAAATTCTTCCAACCGGATGGGGCAGTTCTCTAATTGGTTCAATGAGCTCTGGGCACTTTTCACAGATTTCAGAACAGCAACAAGAGTAAAATATTAGTCTTGTACCAAAAAATATAAAATATTAGTCCTATACAACAAAATTAAAATACATTGGCTAAGAAAAAGTATTATATCTGTAAAAATAAGGAAGTAAATTCTTTTTTTAATATTCCATTTACTTAGTCCAGAGGTCCTTCTTTGTTTCTCTTTTAATCTTGATTTAACCATGCAATTGCTGTATTGGAAATTTCCAATTTCTTCTAGGTGACCTGTTGTCACCCAAAGAGTTTATCAGCAGCTGAATTATTACCATGACTAAATTACAGAACAGTTACACAAGTGAAACACAACCAAAAAATAAGGAATACCTGAGAGCACATTTAATTCACTAATACATGCAACATCATTTTTCACCAACAAAGCAATTAGCTTAGTTTCTGATTAAGGAAGGGAATTGTCTGAGATATAATTCTTATTCTGGATGACAATACTGCTATCTCAGTCCTATATTTGTTAAATTATGCATATTTTTATTTATTGAAAACATTTAGCTTGGTTTTCAAATATGACTAAAATCATTAGTAACATGGATGAAATGAGGAAATTGAGTTTTAAAAAAATAAAATTACTTCTTTAAGGTCTTCAGCTGTCAGACATCTGATCCAAGTCTACTGCACTTCATTACTAATCTAATCAACTTGAAGTGGATATGATTCTATGATTAGTTTGAAGGAATATGTTAACCATGTCATTATATGGCTTTTATTAAGTAGGTTAAGAATTATTACAAAAAAAAGCTACTGGAAAGTAAATAAAGGATATGGTTCCAGAAGTGAAACAGCAAATTAACTTTAGGACTAATGGGTGTAAATGATTTTCAAGCTTTTTTGTTGCTAGGATATGCTTGATTAATAGCATTTTTATATATTTATCAAATTAAATGAATTTTACAGGATCTCATTACTTGATCAGGATAGATATCTTTTTATATGACATTTTCAGGAGAATCGGTTAGTACTTTTAGAAATAAGTTACAGCCATACTTAGTTGATGATTAATGTTAATGGTGACATAATTATAATAGACATTCTTAATTGATTTCTCCTTTCAGATAATTGAAGTTGAACAACTGAGGAAATAGTCCTTTCTCTTTTTCAAGAATTGAAAATTTCCTAGTTTCAATTTCAAGAATTGAAGATTTCTTAGTTTAATGGCCTCCTGAATATTTCTGTAAGTGCAGAATATATGTATATTTATATCACCCAACAGAATATGACCAATTTTAAATATTTATTACTGAAATATATTTACAGTAATAATCTGAGAGTTCATAAAATCTCATCATAATCATAGGAAGCTTTTTGTTATATATTTATCATTTTGTTTTCCTTTTGTTTCTACCTTGCTTCTGTTCTTCTAATTCCGACACTGATTTTCTTGGTTTATTTCCTATTTCTGGTTCTACCTTTATATATGTTAACTTTTATATATTAACACTTTATGTTAACTGATAAATACTGTAAGACCTGGAATCTAAGAATTCAAAGTGCAAGCTTGAAGAATGCAGTTTTCACCATGATTTTGAAAAGTGTAGTTCAGTTAATATCATTAAGCAAACAGTAAGTCTCACATGTACTGAAAGATGAGCATAACAAAAAAGGCTTTTTCTTTCTTTATTTTCCCCACAGTTTGTCTGAAAAGCTGCAGTCAGCCAGAGGTTATAGGAGAAGGGTTTAGACTAAAACAGGGGAAGTTCAGATTAGATATAAATTCTTTATTCTAAGGGTGGTGAGGCACTGGAACAGGCTGCCCAAAGAACTGGTAAATGATAAATCGCTGACAGTGTTCAAGGCCAGGCTGGACAGAGTCTTGGGCAACATGGTCTAGGATGAGGCACCCCTGCCCATGGCAGGGAGGTTGTAACTAGATGATCTTATGGTCCTTTCCAACCCTAACTATTCCATGATTCTATGATTGTATGACTTTTTGAATTCAGCAAATAAGAATCCAAAGTATGCTCACGGGAAGGTAATGTATTACAGCTTTTCAGTTACAGATGGTTCATTTGTTAAGCAAGCTCAAATCTTTTTAACTGAAGACTGTTTAAGACTTACATCCCAGGTGAATGTGTTACTCACTAGGCTACAACAATAAAGTGTATGAAGCCATTGCCACATTTACATAATAAAAATAAAAATAATAACATGGACACAGAAGGTGATCAATGGCTATGCAGAGCAGGTAATCCTAGAACTTGAGAGAAATGTGCAGAAGAACCCACAGCCCAGCAAACTGTGCAGCTACGACTACCATGCTGACTCACTTAACCTTACTCTCAGTCTGTGTCATCTCTCCTGCACTGAAAAAGTTAATTTAGTTCAACAGTGAATTTGTTGTCAGCAGTGGGATACCAATTACTCAGACCACAGATACCTGTAATATGAGTTCTGATGGGTATTAGGGACTGGGACTTGAGGCTGAAGCAAACCTTGCTCTCCGGAATAAAACGGTGCAACGACAGATGCCCTTGTGGTGTGCATTGGTCAAGTTCATTAGTAAACCCCAAATCCCAAAAAATTCATAGGGATGGGACCTGTTAAAATGTTTAGGCAATAATGTAAGAACAGTATAAGAAATAAGAACCTCCTGGGTCCCCAGTAAAAGGCTTTGTTTGGGGGCTTTTTTCTTTGTACACAGTTTTTTTCATGGAGAAAAGTACAGAAACTGGAGGTAAGAGACAGGTGTTCTGGTAAACAAAGTTAAGTGCTCCCAGCTGGAACTGAAAGGTCAAAGTTGGGAATGTATGATCCTCCTTCACCTCCAACAGTGATGAGGGCTGCTTGTTCCCTCTTTGGGGGTAAGTAGCCCCATCACAGTTACTAAAGAAGAACAAGGGGAGGAGAAGCCAGATGCATCCATGCCAGGGCTGGCCAAGGAATATGGCTGGGAGAGTGGGGTGAGGAAGTCTAGCTGCTGCTGTGGAGCCTGACTGTCTGCAATGGTTCCTCAGCATCTGCTCCTGCACCCTGCTGATGGCATTGCACAACCTGGGAGGGAGCACAAACTACAAAGAAGGGAAGAAGTGTTCACATAGTTCCTGAAATGATGGAATGGGAGAGCTGCAAGGGCAGAACACCAACCAGTTCCCACTACAGTACTGTGGTATGGCTTGTGAGAAATCCAAATGGAGAATGGTGGCTGATGATGTATTAGCAAGCCCTGAAACGACCCTAGCTTTGCTTGCTGCTGTCCTGAATGCTTCATATGCAGTATAAACTGGAAGCAAAGCAAGCTAGGCAGCATTCCACCACACACAAAGAACCCTCTCCATTCCCACAATGGAGGAATGTAAACACAGCTTGCTTTAACCTCATAAGGAATTCAGTACACTGGAAGCAATTACGCCACAGGTAGAAGCATCATCCCACCATTTACTTTGGGCTAAGAGTCCCTAGAGCTGGGTGGCACCCCAGAACACATGCAAAACATTGAGGACATTGTCCTCTAGGGACAAACACCATAGCTATACAATTATCCTTATAAGTGGCTGAACAGGAAAAGTAGCCCAGAGTGATATCTACACTCATGGTGGCCCATACTGTGTGGGGATAGTTAGACCAATGAAAAAAACCCACAGATAGAAGTCAACATAATTCTGTCAAGGGAGTAGCTTGATTATAAGGATAGAGGAGTAAGTCAGCATAAGCAATCTGCCAATCACTCTGATACCTGCAAGTGTGTTGGTCACTGGAAAAAGAATGAATTCCCAATCAGACAGACTACAAGTACCAGTGACGGCGATTGCCAGTTGTTAGGTCCCAACTGACACTCGAGAAGCTAGTCAAGAATCAAGTATCTCTGCCTTTTTTCAGCACTCATAGCATCTGTGATCACACAGGAGAAACTTTTGTGATAGGAGAGGTACCTGCAAGAACCATTGCCTACACTCAGGGCCACACACCCCACAGCTAGGATGTGTACCCTTGACACTGTTCCATATCTTCTAAAGGACAGGAAGGTTGTATGAAAAACAACTAGCATGAGTTGCTCAGCTTCTCTACTGGACTGCACTGTCTCTCCCATGGCACAAGGAAGCTGTGTAATTCACAAAATTCTGTATAGACCTGTGATTGAAATATTTTGGTATCCAAATTCCTGTTGTCTCCCCAGTGTCAAACTGATCTTAAAACATAACAGTCGTAGGAAGAAGAAACCCCTCATCATGAATGGAATTTCAGCCACACCTCCAATAATCCATGCAACACTTCATTACTAGGACATAAAAAGACTAAGAAGATAGTCAGCAGGGTGCCTGACTGCAGCCTGATGAAAGGAATTACTGTAAAAGGAATCCTGAACCTTAGTTTCTCACTCCAGTATTCTTCATTTATTTGTAGAGGTCAGTGATGCCTACAGAGAAAATGCATAGCTTCCCCAGAAGCTAGGAAATGGAAGGAATGGAAAACAACAGAATCATCATTTTATCTCTACCTTTTTAGTTAAAGCATTCCTCCAGGATGTGAGAAATCAATAATCAAATTTGCAAGCTAAGCCTCAGGTCTCGTGTTGAAGTTCTAAGTTAAATGATTCAGAGATGCAATTTCTTTATGTAAAGGAAACAACCTCCTCTTTTTTCCATTATGAACATGAAAACTGAAATGAACATAGGAGGCAAACTCACCATGTATCGTCATTTTAAAACACCTACCAGAATCTTTTGTTTTTCTTCTGTTCTACCTGAATGAAAGGAACAATGACATGCTACAGTCTCAATTCCTGACACAGACAATCTGAATCAAGGTCTAAGCTTCTAAGTATTCCTGAAGAAAATTGCCCCTGAGTAGTTTCAGAAAGTTCACCTTGTCAAAACCAAAATTTGATCATGGTAGCTTAGAAGAGCAAAGAAATAATCTGGGTCTTGTCTCATTTTGAGCAGTGTGTCTCCCTCACTGTCATAAAATGCAAACATTGAAAAGAATAATCACAAAACAACTTGAAACATGATAACATGTTGCATGGGACTTTGAGCAAGCTGGTCTAGTAGAACGTGTCCTTACCTACAACATGAGTGTTGGAACTAGGTAATTTTTAAGGCCCCTTCCAACCCAAATCATTCTATGATTCTACCAATCTCTGTAAGAACCCTGAGTATTTTACTCCCAAAGCTTCTCATACCCTGTGGTACTCAAATTCTAAGTGAGCATAGTCTGTGAACCTTGCTGAATCCTGGAGATTTCTCAGCCTTCATATTACATTAAGCTTGAATTCAGAAACAGTCCCAGAACATAGAAATTTTTTTGATATATACACATATATTCAGGTTATCATTATTATTTAATGCCACCTTGAACAGGGCAGGGCTGGGGAGTGTCTCACAAAGTGTGCGCAAAGAACCAGTAAGAGGAGCCAAAAACAAGAAAGCAGCTTTAAACAGGGCAGCCATGGAAGTCAAGAAGAGCAGGAACAGTAGAAACAGAAGAAGAAGACAATGATGACTTTGGTGATGCATGTGATCTGGGCTAGTTCTGGGCTGATGGCATCCAGTGGCCTGTGCCATACAGGGCTGAAATATGCAAGCTAGTGGAGGATCTGGTAGAAGAGCTTCTTTGCTCTGTGCCTGCCAAAGATTTTGCAAGCTTACATTCAAGGCACAGCTGCAGCCAGCTATTGGGATAGGCTGTGTCTATGAAGGCTGGAGTGTCCAGGAGGACAATGTCATCTACTGCCTGGTTGTGCCCATGCAGTCTCCCCCTGGGTATAACATCCATATGGAACTGGACACAGTGGAGGAAATGCTGACCAATGCCTCCTGCCTCCATGTGCAGCTAAAGTGCATGTGCAAGAGGGACCAGACAGTGAGAGACATGCTGTGCTACCTCCAACACTATGAGGACAGCGTGCAAGTCAGCACCCCAGTCTCCCCAGCGCTCTTTACACCAGCCAACAGCTGTCTTTCTTTTTAGGAAAAGACTGTAAGAGAATCATAGATGACTTTTCTGGAAACTCCTCTGATAATCATTTACTGACACCAGATGCCTTAAAGCAGGGGAAATGTTGGCTCCAAGTTGCTGAAGGCAGCTCTGGTAGGAAAAGAAGGCAATTAAGTTTAACATTAGTATGTGCTTAAATTGTGGCTGTTAGTTAGCAAATGAAATGTCTCAATGCATTTAAAAGCTTGTCCTTAATTTTAATTATACCTTCATTGAAGTGAATTGTAAACCTCACAGGGCTCCCTACTGTGTTCAAACTCATGAATGCTTTATTCTGTGTGTTTCTGTTTTTCATTCTTCCATATAGGTTTTGATTTGTTTCAAAGACAGTTGTCTTGCTTTGTGATGGCTGACTGCTGGAGAAATGTAGTTTCATCTTGCCTGTCTTTTATTTCTTTAATTTTGCCTTTTTGTCACTACTGTTAAACAACTCAGTAGAACTAAGGATTGTAGCGACTACCTTCCGAACAATGATTCATAACTCCCTTGTGATCTCATCAGTGGCTTTCCTAACTGGTCAATAAACCATTCTTCCTGGACAGCACACAGCAAAGCCTAACATACATTCAGATGTCATGGGAGGACTATATCTAATGAGTCAATTTTCGAAGACATTTGAGGCATAGCTGACTTGTACAGTTTAAACTTTTGACAACTGCTAATTTATCTTTCATGTTGCATCAAAATTTCCCATGCAATAACACAGAAAAGGTTAAAGAATTATCACACAGAAGAAAAAAAAAAAAAAACAAAACAAATGTCAACAGCTTATGCTTGGTATTTTCCTGCGCAAATGATACACAGTGTCAACAGGTAGAAAACATGGAATTCCTATGATGGATCTTAATGCAACTTTATGCACTAAAGTTTAGTTTGGATGAGAAAATATTCCCTTTTCCTACATTTTCAAGATACAACTCCCAGTTGTCTGGTTGGTTTGTTTTGGTTTGTTTGTTTTCCAAACACTAATAAACAGGTTTTTGTTCCCCTATGAAGATTTCCTTGATCATAAAGTAATACTTATTTCAATATATAGTATTTATTTCCTAGCTGTAAATGTATTAAGGAGACAACATGCAACCAAATTAAATGCTTGAAAAGATCACTATTTACTTCAAGGTGGCTTGATTAGAAGATTGCCATTCGACCAAAACAGAAGTACCACCCCTGACCAAAGAACAATTTCTCAATGAGCTAAATGTGCTTTTGAAAACAGGAGCTATATGCCTCTTTTCACTAAAGTTTTAAAATAATTCATGTATTTTGAAACAATAATGCATATTTATAGGCTATTCTCAAAGAGTTTTATTTGTGAAATTATTCACATGGCTAAAACTCCATGCAGACATTCTTTGGGCCCTGATAAAAAAAGAAGGAATATTAACAGCACAAAATAAACAAAGCATAGTTCATCTACCAACCAGTAAGGTGTCTTGGGTTCAGCAACAGCAGTCATTTTTTTCCCCATCTTAGTAGCTGGTGCAGTGCTGGGTTTTTGACTTTCATCCTGGGAACAGTGCTGATTACACCGATGTTTCTAGCTACTGCTTAGAATGCTTACTCTGACCAAGGACTTTCTGAGCCTCATGCTCTGCCAGGGAGGAGGGGAAAACGGGAGGAAGCAGAGACAGGACACTTGATCCAAACTGATCAAAGAGTTATTCCATACTACATCATGTCATGACCAGGATATAACTGGCAGTTACCTGGAAGAGCTAGATCACTGCTGGGGTCAGGCTGATGGTCGGTGTGGTGAGCGGCTGTATTTTCTCCCCTTGCTGTTTCCCTTGTCATTATTATTATTGGTAGTAGCGGTAGTGATTTGTGTTATACCTTAGTTACTGGACTGCTCTTATCTCAACCTCTGGGAGTTGTATTCTTTCAGTTCTCCTTCCCATCACTCTGGGTGCTGAAGAATGAAGGGCAGGAGAGTGGGTGAGCAAGACTGCATGGTTCTGTTTTACAGCTTCGCTTAAACCATGACATGAGGGAAGCCTGGTAATTAGAACAGAGGTCTGCAAAGGACTGGTTTTCCTATTGTTTTATCAATGGATTTATTAGCAGCTCCATGTATTAAACATAACAATATGAATTCTTTGTGAGATTTCCAGTGTGTGGAATGGGTACAGTGAAGAAGATTAAGATAATCGTGTTTGTAGTCAAAATGAAAAATAATAGTTTAAAAAGAACATAAGGAAAATATTCCAAGCTAGTAAGTTAATCAAAGGAGAAAAGAAGTCATCTGAACTCTTGTTCTACTGAAGCAAATTAATGCATAACAATACAGAAGCTGTCCATCCCATCCTTCTTATGAGCTGGACGTGAAAGGATACAGATGCACACACCTTCTGTTCAAAGCAGGAATGAAAGATTGTGTAATACTGACGTTTTCACTGAGAAGATGGGGGGGGAGGTGGCGGGTGCAGTTTCCTGCCCTTCATCTTTATGAACAGCTCAGATTACATCTTGTGGTCGCTCAGTCTGAGGATGTTTTCAGATGGAAGCATTCTCTCCCCATTCCACTTGTCTGCCTTTCTTTCTTGGGAGCTTGTTTATTGTTGCTCTGTCTTTATTTTGTCAGCATAGCACCAAATCTTCTTGATACCAAAATTAGTTCTTGGAAGGTTTCTACCAATGTTAGACAAGGTCAGTCAAGGGATAAAGAATATGGTACTTTGGAAGTGGAGCTTGAATGTTTGAACATGATGTCACCTGTGCTACTGTCCCCTTGGTGAAGTCTTTCCTTTACCACTACCTTTGAGAAGAATTGTAGTACTCACTAGTAGACTAAATGCATAAATCCATCACAAAACATGAAATTTGATAACAGTGTTTTGCCTTTAATGGCTTATGGTGGCTTAGCCTTGATAAAAACCTGAGCTCCCACTCGACTGCCTGCTCACTCCCAAACCTCAGCTGGGCAGGGGTAGAAATAGGAACTGCAAAGCACATAGTTGGAACCAGCTACATCTGGCATGGGCAAGGCTCAGCCTCTCACAGAGACCACCCCACAGACCCCACTGCCAGCATCTGAGCACAGGTGCCCTGTTACAAGTAACTCCACTGTGGGAGTTGCAGGAGAGGAACATGCATAATATAAATCCAAATCACTAAGCTATAGAGTAGTGTGCACGCTTTTTATATGCCATCTGGGCCTATTCTCTCCTATTTGCTACCAGTGGTGTGGCAGAATGGCACCACAGCTGAAAGCAGGCTGTTCATATATACATATATATATATGCATGTCTCTGTGTGTATATATGAATGTAGAAATACATATATGATAATACCTAATTTTTTGAGGGGACCTGTCACAATAGGGAAGAGGCATCTGCTGTCAAATTGCTCTAAAAATAATGACTGCCTAATTACACTTAGAAAAATGGACAGCAGAAAGGCATTGCTTCTTTAGGAGTCTGCATTTGTAATAAAAGCTATACAATGTCAAACTACAAGGTCAGCTGAAATCTCCAAAATTGGTTTATCTTCACCATTTTGATGACTGTAAGTTTAGAATTCAGCATTAGCTAGTGTGGTTTGTACAGGTTTAATTAGCTACAAGGTAGGGTTACTGGAAAGATTAATTAAGGTCGACCACGTATGACAGTGAGGAAACACTTTAAGTACTTCAAGAGTTATTGCTTCCTATAAGAACAATCAAGCATTTTACATTCAGTGTTTTGATAAAAAAGCAAAAAACAAACAAACAAAAAACCAAACCAAACCAAAAAACACATCAAACCAGAAAAAAAACAAAACCAAAAACAACAACAAAAAATACCCCCCAACAACAAAGCCCAGCTTTTTCTGATTTACTTGAAAGCCTAGTTAGCATAAATATTACTCTGTCCAGCAACACAAGAAAGTTAAAGCCACATAATTTTTAGCGATTTAGATGGAATTTTCTGTATCTGTTTGAAGGTACTTGTCCTATGTCAGCTAGGCATTGGTTGATCCTTTGAGTGATTGAAGTGAGCTGGTGAAACAAGACCAAGAATAGATTCCTTGGCACTCCACCAACAGGCAACAAAAATGTATGTCAAATATACAGCTTTTTGTCTTTGAACAAGTTCATACTCCAAAGATGACTTCTTTGACAAAAAAAACCCAATAATTATTCAGATAATTATGCTGCTGGCCAATCTTCTGAATTGGCAAGAAAATTGCTTTTTATCTAAAAATTATTTCTCTAGAAATTATCAAAATGGTAGAAGGGAATTAATCTGAAAAAAATTTGTTTGCATCACATGCTGTCAACTACATACAACATCTAAACTCTGCGTAAGTTGCAAGTATTCATTTCAGGTAACCAACAAAATGAACTTCTATGTTTTGTGTTTTGTTTAATAATATCCGTTCTCTGGAAAGGTGATCTTGTAATGTATGGTGCTGATGATATATTACTGCAAACTTTGATTTTTTTTTTAAAAAACCCTTTGAAACGCTGCATCAGGGCATGCATTTATATCATATAACACTTGTACAGCATACAGGCTTATGGCAAAGTTGTCTAGCTTCTCTTTAAAATCAATATTGTAAATTTAGCACTTAGTAGGTGTCCTGGGTTCAGCAGCAGCAGTCATTTTTCTCCTTCTTAGTAGCTGGTGCAGTGCTGTGTTTTTGACTTTCAGCCTAGGAACAGCGCTGATAACACCGATGTTTTTAGTTGCTGCTCAGCAATGTTTACTCTGACCAATGACTTTCTGAGCGTAATGCTCTGTCAGGGAGGAGGGGAAGCTGAAAGGACACCTGACCCAGACTAGCCAAAGAGGTATTCCATACCACAGCACATCATGCCCAGGATGTAAACTGGGGGCAGTCACCCGGAAAGGGAGATCACTGCTCAGTCCGGCTGAGTATCGGTCCGCAGGTGGTGAGCAGTTGTATTCTCTTCCTTTGTTATTTCCCTTAGCATTATTACTATTGGTGGTAGCAGAAGTGATTTGTGTTATACCTTAGTTACTGGACTGTTCTTATCTCAACCCGTGGAAGCCACATTCTTTTGATTCTCCTCCCCATCCCTCTGGGAGCAGGAATGAAGAAAAGGGGAGAGTGAATGAGAGAGGGCTGCGTGGCTGACTGGACTTAAACCACAACAGTAGGATTCATTTACTTGGAGAAATCTAGCTCGCGATGAGACGACATCATAGTACTGCCTAATTATTGGGAATAAAAAATTAAGATCTCTCCATTTGATAAGTCCTACCTGAATGTTTCAGTTTGTCTTGTGCTGCAGTTCTTTGTGAGTTTTGATGTATCAGTCAAGTTGAAAAGCTTGTGTTTTTTTAAGAGCCAGTCTGATAACATCTAGGGTCTGTACTTCCACATTTCTACAAAAGGAAACTATCATACAGGAGAGTGGGAGCTCCTGGTTCAGCTTATAAAGTTCCTCCAGAAGTACACTTTGTCAAGGGTATAAGAGAAAATGTGAGTACAGCAATGCAGAAATAAAGCATGTTTGAAGATAATTCAACCCTTTGTTACCCTATCACTTCCAATTTACCTTAATTCCTTAGACAATGTCTTACTTGTCATTATGTCAGGCTGCTGCCACCCTATGATTCTTCCTTCCTTTTGTGTTTTTGCTATGTTTGTTCAGAAACCCTTTCACACTGAAAAAGTGATGAAATTGAGTATGGTCTTTCTTGCTTCAGGATAAAAATATAAGAAATCAATGTGAAAGACTTCTCGGGACTGAGGTAGAAAGAAGTGTTGTTACAGAGCTGCCTCTTCTCTTCCTAATTCATGTAACCTGGATTTTCTTTCCTTCTGCTGTGAAAACAAATGCAGAGGTTCTTCAGTCTAATGAATACTTTTTCGTTCAAACAGAAGTTAAATCTGTAGTTGTGAGTCTCAAAAATACTCCTGGTCTGACTATTCATGAAGTTACACTGGCTGAACCTAGTCTTATAATTGGAGCCAAACCAATGCTATTCATTATATTTTAAGTAAATCCAGCTTTTTCCTATTCCCATATTTTGATTTTCCCAGCTCACAAGAAGTAAAAGTATATATAAAAGTATTATGTATATATATCTTGCTGAAAGTTATCACATATCACTAGAGCACAAGCAAGTGCTATGATTCTAAATACACACAAAAGTGAAAGCTTGCTATTTTTCTCTAGGTATAAAGCAACATTACAAGCAGTAACAGTATTTTAAGGCAAGGTGAAGACTTAATGCTAGAAATTTATAGTTCTGTCTCAAGACTACGCTGAATTGAGTTCTGAGAGAAAAAAAAGTTAAGATTCAGTACTTAAAAAAAAGGAAGAAAGCACACATAAAAAGATAATCAGGTAAAGGAGATACCCTGAGTCATCAGAGAATTTGAATAAAGCAGAAATAGCATAAAGGCCACTGAAGATGGAGAACTGTGAAATTCTTGAGTAAGTGAGCAGAAAATTATTTTTCTAATCCTGAAGGAATACTGGCCTTGCTTTACTCCCACAGTCTACTTAAGTGGAAAATGAAAAGGAGAAAGGCACAGGTAGCTGTGATGACAAGAGCTGCATGCCCTGTGCTTGCATATATTGTGGAAATAATGGCTTTTGCCTGCTATCTAAACATGTGCTCTGCTGTCCCGGCTTTTGCAAGGTGTACTTGCATTTAAATGCTGTCTCTACTCTCACATAATTATGATACCACATCTTCAACATCAGTGAATATAACAACGAGAAATGCAGGATCAATTCCATGGTTTCAAACTGACCTTACCCATTTCCTCGGCAAGGCAAATAAAACAAAACTGATACCATCTTACAGTAGAAAAAGAAAATGGTAGGTTTGTTTACATAGTTTAATAACATCCTTTCTTTGGTATTATAATACTTCTACATGAGATGCTTCCAAACGAGCAGCCTTTTCAAGATGAACTTTCCATGATGAAAACAAAATTGGACTCCACAGTTGTTTTCTTTCTAACTATCCTACTGCTTTCATTTACAGGAGACCTTTTTTTTTGTTAATGTTACATTTAGTTAAATATTTCATGTTAGTATTATCAGCGATTGTGATTAATTTTAATGACGTTTTAATGCTGTTCATACTTTCTTCATGCTTTTTCATTTTAATCTCTGAAGTATACCTATGAGACAGTTTGTGGCTGGTATTTTATTTTCATTGGTATACGTGCTGAAAGTATTGCTGTTATTATGGACATTAAAGAAAATACACTGCTACGTCAGAATTCTACTTATCCCATGAATACATGTTTTTTGGTTATGGCAAGGTGAACTGTAAAGAAAAATATGCAAATAATACATTATCTAGTTATTGATACAATTCTGTACAGGAAAAAACAATGGAAACCTCAGCCTTTTATTATTTTGCAAGAAAGAAATCCCATTGTATTAGCAAGTTGAGGAGACACCAGCAAAATCTCACACCAGGAGACAGAACAGTATTCAGTCTCAAACTGCAACTCTGCAAGACCTTCTGTCGATGATCAGTGAAATGTTTTCCTTTGGAATTTAAGGGACATAATACAATTGAATAATTCCAAGTGAACTACAATAGACCTGTTGATAAATTTAAAAAGGCCGAGAAGATGCTGAAGCTTTTGCTTGAAAGGCTAGTTACAATTTGTTGAATCTGCTGAAGAATGATAGTATATCTCTTAATTTTCCAACCAATTTGCCAGCCTTCCTGAATGTTGTTGATAACCTGCTGAAAATACACAAGGTAGCGCAGCACAAACAGAAATTTCAGGAAGAATCATTCCAAGAGTAATGCTTACTGCAGGAACAACTTTATGTGCTGGATTCAGAAGCTATGGTTGGACAACTGAGGGAATGGAAACAACCATTAGATAATTGGGTAACAAATATTCAAAACTGTTCCCAGACTCTACCTAAAATTCTCTTTTCTTGGAAAATAGCATCTCACTTTCTATGGTGCTCTGAAGAATGTGTCTAGAAAAATGTGACTATACTGTCATAATGGACATTGATGCCTGTATCTACAAAGTTACCATTCCTAAGGTGTCCTTCGTAAGTCTGAAGTGTCTGAACAGCATCTACAGACATAGATGTGATTAAAGAAAGCCATTTGAATTGCCACTTCAGGAGACAACTGCGATTTCTGACCTCTCATTATATTTTCCTAAATTTCCAGAGACTGACAAAAGATGCAATGAGTTGTGACTATACTCTGACATTATCCTAAAGATATCTAAGTGAAAAAACACAGTGCTCACTTCTTGAATGCTTTTCCACCACTCTTACTGTAGGTTATTCTTTCTAAAGAGGAAGGTTGAAGAATAGTTTCCCAAACTGTCTAACATACCACTCAAAACAGTGACATAATACTTAAAATCATCAAATTTTTAGCTATAACTTTACAGCTGCCTAGCTTCTTATTCTATAAGACACCCATTTTTTTAATCTAATCATGAAACAGATATAAGTAGCATTCTGGGCTTATTTTGGATCTCAGGCTTGCTAAGGACTCCTCAAACTATTCCTGATCTCAGCCATTCTGGGCTTAATCAAAGACATGTTATTGTTAACATCAGACTGCAATGAGATTGTCTGAACTTGGCTTTAATATGTAATAATAGTTGGGTTTGTTTCATAAATATAACAGTCTTCACATGACAGAATCTTCTCACAGCATATATCACACTGGTATAAAACTTCTCAAAAGTAATCAAAAAAGCTTGCATGAACTTAACAATTTTTTCTCAGTATCCACACAGGCAAAGGCAAAGTGCACTTTCACAGCTGTTTATGAATTATTCCTCAAGTCAATGACCACCTACTAAACCTTAAAACCTTAAAGCAAGTCAATAAACTACTTGAGCCTGCACACAAACTAAATACCCAATATCCTTGTCCGTGGGTGAATGCTTACCTGGAGTGGTATTGATGATGTAATTCATTCTGATGTTTCTGCATGAGGTATCACTAGCACTGACTCAGTGACACATCTGACATAGTATCAGTAGTGTAAAACGGAAGAATTAAGTCACCTTCCTGGCACTACTGAATTAGAGAAGACTTAAGTATTACCTGTTAAGAAGAAAATATGATAGTAGCCATCAAGAAAAGGTTGTATTCTTCAAAACTGAACTTTTGCTCATTTGACATTGTAGAATACTGCATCACAAAGTTTGCATGTGACAAGTCTGGATTCAAGGCGCAGAAATATATACTGTCATTATTTTTTCAATTAAAAATCTCCCCTGTTTTTAAAGGCAATTATGCATAATTTTTTTCTAGCACATTTTAAAGTAAATTGATTGTTATGCAATCTGAAAATAAAATGAAGCATCTCATTAAAGTCAAAATAAGGCCTATGACCAACTTAATGCGATAAATTTTACATCATATAGGCACAGTTCTTGTGGAATTTGAATTTCAAGAAAAATAATGAACACACTTTTAGGAAAAGTTTGGTTTTGGCATCTGTGTATCCATTTAAGCAGTGTTTAATTGACACACAGAAAATCAGCCACACCATTTAGAAGATAGTGCAGATCAATGATAAACTGTAAGATCAGTACTTCCTTTTCCAAGTAGAATACGAAAATAACATGGAAAATTAATAGGCTACCATCAAGAATGTGCAGATCATTTGCATGTTCTTCCATGATTTTAATGCAATTCATGACACCAGGATAATGTTTTTCACTGAAAACTAAGCAGGAGCTGTTTATTTTATGTATCCCAGTGGCCAGAAAGTTCATAAATGTTCAGTTCATTTTGGAAGATACATATCACTAAGGAAACAGCTGCTGTGGTTGAGTAACAGAACAGTATAAGAAAGCATAACATTTCTATTAATATGCACAACTCAAGAATGATATGCCAATGTCAGGAAATATATAATGGTGAGGCACTGAGATAATTAAAGCTGGCAACATGGTTACACCCCAGTGCAGTCATTGTTTTATTTGAGGTGGTAATAATTCTTACTCTTTAATTAAAAGTGTACTAAATGTGCAGAGACAGCCAGTTCCTACAAGACAGAAATTATTTTCTCCTTCAGATACTGAAACTCTGTGTTACTTTTCTCCACAATTTGTGCCAACGGGTTTTTAAATCTTTCCTTAGCATGTAAATTATAGAGAGAAAGCTGTAGGTTATGAGATGCTGAGAGTGACATATCCAAGCAGCTAAAGATGATGATATGATAAGAAAGAATTATTTTATTTGATTGCTACATATTTAAACAGCCACCAGAAAAGAAATATAGTTTCAGATAGCAAAAGATGTGTCTATCTGTAATTACTCTGCTCTGATAACAGTTTGAGTCTTTTGCCTGTCTAACGTTAGATGCCTCCTGAAACAAACAATGGCTTGTTCTGATCTCATTGCTCTTTCAGGAATTTTAGGAACAGATGGATACTTTTCTGTATCACTAGGTTTGCTGATCCATAGTTATAGCCATGGTAACTTAACATTTATGGATGCCTGAAGCAGTAAAAGACTTCACAGAATCTAATTGTTTGGAATGTTATAAAGATATGATACAAAGAACAGGTAAAAAATATCCAGGTTTATGCTAGAAAATATATCCTGATGATCCAAAATACACAGTGTATTGCACTTACCTTGATCACACATTTTATTTTACTTTTATTTAAATAACTTTACGTGGGTAATAACTGTATCTGAAGCAAGGTATGTGTGTTATGAATGTCCCTAGAGTTTGAGAAAGTGGTTAAGAATTTGTCACCTTATACCTATTGCATTCAAGTCTGGTCCATCTACAGTTAGAAAGAAATCTCTACATGTGACGTTTAATATTTTTGCATATTTTAATGTACTGCCTGAAGTAAAAAGGTACAGTGATTGATGGATTTCGCACTGAAGAATAAATACCCAATAACCACCACAGAGAAGAAAGAGAAATTAATAGCTACTTGAAGCAAAACATAGGTAATCAGAGACCAGCAAGGTAAATAGTACAGCTGCTTCATATCATAACATATATGAAAGATCTAATTACCTTTTCCTAACTTGAGAAGCACAAAAAAGAAGGTGCATAGCGTCATGGGAAAGATAAGCTAACTTTGGAGAAGGATATTGACTAGAAAAACTGAGTTTTTCAACTTAAGCAGAAGTTTTGTATCTGCGTAAGGAAAATAAAGCCTTTTTTTAATTAACCTTACTGTAATCTATATTGCATCTGTGCGGGATCAGTGGAGTAATGCTCCAGAAAGGTCAGCAGAGGCAGGTGTTTTCTCCACTCACCATCAGTAAGACTGCAGACTTTCAAGCATGCAATAGATTACCAGAGCAGAGATTTGAGCTTCAAGGTTCTGTCCCATCCTGTTCGGCAGTGATGAAGAAGCTTATCTTTATAACACAGGTTGAAACACAAAACAACAGTTAATTTTATTGTAAGCTTCCCTAAAACTGTGTTAGGAGGAGCAAAAGCCTTGGCAAGTGCTTATTCTTATACAAGATCTGAAATAGAGGGAGAAATAAAAGAAAACATCTCACCACCCCATGAATCCAGCAACGTCCTCTCAGTCAGTGAGTAGTAACCCTTTCAGCTGAATCTTGCAGTCAGTGATTCCACCAATGCCCACCGTAAAAAAACACACACCACACAACTAAACCATGGTTTTGCCTTATTATAGGGTTAGGGTCTCTTGACTCCTCCCACAGGTGAGTCTCATGCGCAGGGGACCTGATGAGCCCCAGACCCAGTTAACACTGTACCCTGACAGGCACCGTAGTGTCTGTGCCACTGTCTCTGGGCAGTTGATCTTCGCAGCCTCAGGGCAGTCACACAGGAAACCATCTCTCACCTTCCTGGAGCATGATCCCTGCTCTGCTGTCTCACCAGCAACCCGCTGCTCACCACGGGCAGGCTCTCAGCCTCCCTCAATGCCTTCTACATTTTGAGACACACATAATATAGGTCTCTTGGCTGCCACAGGGCCACATACAGGCTTTGCTTCCAGTCAGGTCACAGTGGGCTTGACTTCTTATCAAGGGTTAAAAAACCCCCAAGAACTGTTAAAAGGTAATTGCTCACCCTGTGTAGCCCTGTGGTCAGAGTAATTAGCTGGATTCTGATTCCCATCCTTACTTTGCAGTACTATAGGGAAGCACTTGCAGGAGTGTCCAAGTGGTTAGGTTTCAAAATACTATGAGACAGATTTGTTTGGGTGGCATTTGTTGAATGTGGGACTACAGAATTAGGAAGAAGGATGAATGTTGCATTCTGAGGAGCTTTTAATAATTATAAATCTTAATAATTATTTTATAATTATGCCAAGTATATATTAATTTGATAATTATTTATATAGTGTAATTTTTAACTGAAGATCTGTACTTTTCTGAAGTAAAACCTTCAGAACTTCACAGCTCAAGTTTCATACTGCTTCAGATACTGAAAACAATTGAAGCTTTTCTGTGGATGGGGTTTTCAGAAAGATGTTAATGATAGACTTAAAATTATTCAAAAAAATTCACAAGTTACTGAACTAGTTTATTACTTCAGACAGGAAAGAAAGTAGTGATTACTTTCAACAAATTACAATGTCAACAATGCCACCTGTTGTGCAATTTTTTTAGTATAGTTTACAGGGTTTGCTTTGCAAAGTTGCATTAAAATGGTATAAAACAGGCTAACACTGAATACTGAGTGCCTTTTTCTTTATTATAGATTTTAATACTCTGTCATTAATTGAGAATAAAACTCTGCTGGCACACTACCAGTCACATCTGTCTTGTTAATGAAACATGTTGTGGAAACCTTTCCAGTTTTCTTGTTCCAGTTTAAAAAACAAAGGAGAACAATAGATGCTCCAAATAACATTGAGCTGTTGCATGATTTTTTAAAAGCTTCCATCAAATGAGCATAATGTTACAAGATAAATTGTTAAGTTGTGACACTGCATTTCAAATTAATTCTGTCCTACAGAAACTGTAATTACACTTTTCTTTTTTTCCTTTTCCAAGTAGGAATCGCTTTCATAAGAAAAAAAATGGGCAAAAAATAGTCAGTGTTAGAAACCATTGTACTAAGACTCTATTGAAAAATCCAGTAATTCTGAGGCCTGTGATATTTCATGCTTCTCAGGCCATGAGGGCTAATAAAGAGAAATTCTGATCCATAATTCATTCAAGGCAATGAGAATGTTCCTATCAACTTAATTTTTCTTGTGTGAGAATCCTTTTAAGTAGGCTATCAGATTTCTTTCTGTATAAATAGTGAACATTAAAATAAAGTTGCCATTATACTTATTACAGTTATAGTAAAATCGACAGGAATTTGTGAGCTTTCAAAGTTGACTTCACATTTGACATCACCCATATTTGGGCACCCGGTGTTCTCTACATTGGTAGATAATTTCAGTTTCATGGTGTCATTGCTGAACCAGGTAACCAGGCACACAGCTCTCAAAGTGTGAGCAAAAAGCTCTTTATATGAGCTCAGCATTAAGCAGCTGTAGAGTGGACCTTTCATTAGGAAAGAAGAGAAAATCTTTTAGCACAATAATTTTCATGAAAAAACAAAAAACAACAAATCATACTAATTCCTTACTCCAAATTGAACTCTACATAGACTATCTTTGCTCTGTTGCTATTCTGGGAGTGTTCTAGCACTGCATCACTTATTCTGGCATAGATTATTACTGGATACCACTTTCTAAACTTTTTATGTGAACAAAACATAAGAAGAATCTTAGCTATTGGAAATATCATATTAATAACATTAAAATTATACAGAAAACCAAATTATAAAGTAAAGAATTGCACTGCTAAGTAACTTAGTGCCATAAAATGAATTACTGTGAACTACACAGATTTTCTTTTGTTCTTTATCGTTTCAGCATCTCTAATAAAAATATACCTCACAAAATGAAAGCAAAGGGTTAAAATTATATTACCACAATCTTAGGCATTATCTATTTTCTTTCCAGTTCTTAATATATTCTCAAAAACTATTTCTAGGGAAGAATCCAGATAACAGAAGGCTGAGCAGATGGTCATTTCCAACTTTATAGTTCCAGAAAAAGCAAGGGCTCTCATTGTTGCTGGCATCTGAAGTTGATGCAAGAAAATGCCTACCATGACAGATGAAAAATGTAACAGCTACTCAGCCCCATGATCAGGCAACTTGGAACTTGGTGACAGCAGTTTGTCTGTGTATTGAAATCAGAAGAAAAATTAAGCCAGTATTATATTACTGCTTAGAAATCTGTTACTTTCCTTTTTCTGTTATCATTGGTTTTGCTTTCAGAAATCAACAAAACCACCAAAAGCATGTTTTGGTGTGACAGAGAAAAAGAAACATATTATAACCAACAATTTTACATTGTGATCTATGTTAGTAGATCTGAAACTGCAGTAGAAGGGTTGTACGAAAAACGTGTCCTTAATATTCCAAGTTCTGTTGGCTGCATACCTTCAAACACAACTGAGTGTACAATCATACCATATTGTCAAAAATATTTTAAGTAATATATTAATATGTAGTATTTAAGAGGCTGTACTGTACTCCTCCCTTTTAAAGGTTAGTATTCTGGTTTATGATAGAGCAAGGGATCCCACCATAATAAGCAACTTCAACTTGACCAACATCACATTAACAAAATTGCCATCTAAGGAACAAGAAGGCGCACATGTCCATGGGACCTGACAAAATGCATCCACAGGTTCGGAGGGAACTGGTGGGAGAAATTGCGAAGCCATTATCTTTCATACTTGACAAGTTGTGGCAGTACAGTGAAGTTCACGCTGACTGGAAATGGAGAAATATAACCCTAATTTTTAACAGGGGAAAAAAAAAGACTCAGAGAACTACAGTCCAGACAGCCTTACCCTGGTGCCCGGCAAGACATGGAGCAGGTCCTCCTGGAAACTATGCTAAGGCACATGGAGGTTATTTGTGACAGCCAGCATGGCTTCACTAAGGGGAAATAGCGCCTGACAAGTTTGGTAGCTTTTTACAATGGGGTTATGGCATTGGTGGATAAAGGAATCGCAACTGACCATCCACCTGGACTTGTGCAGGCCTGGATGGGGAAATGTTTGTTTGTTTCCTTGTGGGAATAGTTTACATCACTACATTAATGTAAAACAATGGTATAATATTTTTGAAGTCTTAGCATACTAGTACAAGAACATTAGTGGAGACCAAAATCTGAGCTACATTTGCAGTTTGTCATTTTCCTAAATATTACGTACTATATATATTGAATTGGTATTCACTAATTAAAACTCATAAATTTTTACAAATTCAAGTATGATTTTACCTTAAGCTTTAGCTGGTTATTACCTGTTACTTAGAGAGTCTTTAACTACAAGTAGATAAGAATAATAATCACTTTAAAGAATTAAAAGTACCCAACAAACTATATTAATTGTCATAACACCCACGACATGCTGCTGTTGTGAATATTTAATGTTTCTGTAATACAGTGAGCTAAGATGGGCATTTCTAGAAGGAGCATTTTGACTTTTGTGTGCAGTGCCACTAGGCACATGGATAAAATTTTAGCAAAGATGCATAAATCAGCATACTCAGAAGCTATGAGACATGGTTATAGACTGAAGAAATCAGTGACATATGGGAGTAAAGGTGATGAAAATATTTCTAGCTGTATGCTTCAGTAACCCAACTCAGTGAGCCAAATTAAAAATATCTGCTAATGGTGCAACTACCTGACATTGATATGCATGTAAATATTGATGGGATACTGAAGGGTAACTCAGTGCTTAGGTAATGAGTATGAATAGATTGCTGAGTTTCTGTTTTTTTCCATTCTTCCCTCCTGTGTAAAATTAAGCAAGTTATTTTGAGGAGTTTTCATGACAACTCTGAAGTTCTAATGTTGCAAATAGTTTTGAGTAATATAGCTTAAGCTCTGATCATCCAACATATTTGTTGTCTACCTAGAATGATATTTTAAACCCTCCTCTTTTTTTTTTTTATGATCATTTACATTCTAGATGACATAAGAAAAAAAAAATGAAACAATTTTTTTTGACTCTTCGCTTTTTTGGGAATTATAGTTAGTTTTTGTTAGATAACAGGTTTCATCAACCTGATTTCTTTACTCAAAAATGATTTAGTCAACATACGCTACTCCATAATCTATTAATCAAATTATGCTACTCTATAAAGGGCTGATAAATTGATTCAGTTTACCCTTTATTTATGAGACAAAGGAAATGAGGGAAGTTCCTTTAAAAAAGGAGATGTATGGTCACCATCTTTTCATTCTGGCAAGAAATAGATTTCAGACCTGGGATTTTATAAATTCATTCTGAGATGCATCGTTTGATATTCCTCAAAAGCAGGCCTTGATTTTGATTAAAGCTGGGAGTCAATGCTTTTCTGTTAATTTCATCTAGATGCATCATGTTTTTCAAAGGCAGACAGTCTTAATGAGAAAGTAAAAAAGGTAATTTAACCAGAGGAAAGGTCAACAATTAGCTAACAGTGGGAAACAAAAGATTACAAGTGAAATGATTACAGGTGCAGTCCTAATATATACTTAGCTGCGGGAATCGTTCCTGATATTTCAATACCTTTTACTTTCAACTTTGTAATGTTCTATTAGACACAAGAGTCTAGGGTTGAAAAAAATGTTTGGGGAGTTACTCCTAAGTCCTGAATGTCTTTCATCACTACCCATATCCCTCTCTTAACTTGCTGCTAAGTATTTCATCATACATAAAAATATAGATTGTAGCTCTGTCAGGAGTTTTGTTTCTTTAGAAGTGATTTCCCATTTCAGCAATGCAACTAGTGTGAGGCATCCCTGCCCATGGCAGGAGGGTTGGAACTAGATGATCTTAAGGTCCTTTCCAACCCTAACCATTCTATGACTCTATGATTCAATGTATGAACTTCTGTGTTATTAATAGCTCTTATTTTCTACTCTGCACTATTTACTTTCTATTTCCATGACCGAGAGAGACTTCAGAAAATTTAATAACTGAAATAGTGTGTAATTACAGATCAAAAGCTATATAATATCCAAGGAGTCTAACTGGCTCAGACAATTCCATTTCAATTTCAGTTATATGTGTGATTGTACAAGAATAGTAGTATCCACTATAGTTAGGATTTTCTTGGATGATGTTTAAGGCTTTTTGTCATTCTATAATATAACAGGAAAAGTGGCACCAAAGATTATATGTGAGCCTTCTCTCAGTAGTTCAACAAAATATTCTGTGTATTATTACTCCAGTTCCATTTAAATGAGGCATTATTAGATCATGTATCAGCAAATATATATATTTTTTCTTTTCATTTTTGTTTTCCTACATGCAAATTCAATCTTTGGCACAAAAACATTGTTTTCTACCCTTTGTTTATCCTGTTGAAAAGGATTTTACTTGTATTTTATTAGTGTTACCACACATGCCTTAAAATATTCTGAATTCCTCCTGATTTAGAAAGTCTGCTTGCAGCATCCTTTATGTCAGTTATTGAAGGTGGGTTACCATGGAACCAGAAGTGGTCGAATCATAAATTCAAATTAACAAAGGCCTACATTCTGTTCATATCACCACTCTATTGTGTAAAAATTGGCTGTTACTCCCATATTGCTGAATCCAAGGCTATCAGGTGCTCAGAGCAAGCCGTGTATCTAAGTGGAGTCCAGCCTCTCAAAGGAAGACAAGTGCTTTTCATCTTGAAAATAGCATACCTAGGAGTCTAAATTTGGACATCTAAAGCATGATGCTTGTAAGACTTAAAGATCAATTAGAGTTATCTAACAAATGTAACTGACTTTAACTGTAGGCAGTGCTTGAATTCCTGCTTCAGATACAGATGGATTTTGGTTCCATTAGTAGCAATTTCAGCAGACAAGACTTGGTTCATTGTTATCGCTTCACTTTGAAATCCAAGATACTAGCACAGTAGTTTGGTCTGTGAGACCCTTTTTTCAGCACTGGCGAGGCCATACCTGGAGTCACGAAGATGATTAAGGGAAGTCTGAGGTTCCTGGTACTGTTTAACTTAGAGAATACTTGGAGGAGGAGGACCACATGAACGTATATAAATACCTAAATAATCTTTATTAATAATCTGGATGATGACCTTCAGCAAGTTTGCGGATGATTCTAAACTGGGAGGAGTGGCTGAATTTGACTTTTGAAAAAGTCAGATGAATTGAAAACCTACTGTATATTTACTTTCACATCTCTCAATGATTTAGCTCAGCTTCATTCCAGGATTATCAACATCACATAACCATTACATTTTTTCCAGACTTTCTCATGGGAAGAAACAGGGAAATTTGTCCAGAACAAAACAGAACAGCGTGATTTTGAGAAAAGTTTCCAAGTAGAAAAACAGTGCAGGTGAGAGTGAATCAAATCTGCCTCCACATATTAGCAGGGTTTGCATCCTAAGGTATTATAAATTTCCTCACCATATATACTGAGTTATGTAGCACATATCCTCATTTGCATGCCCAAAATCTTCAGTCCAGCACAGTATGGGCTGAGAGAGCAATGATTCACTTTGTGCACTGCACTTGTCCCACCAAAGATGCCGGGCAAGTCTTTGCAAAATCCTTCTCCTTTCACACCTTGAGACCCAACACTGGATGGTTGGTCATAATGTCAAAAGCGTTGTTAAAGTTAGGATCAGCAGCATCTACTGCTCACAGCTTCTTTCACTGAGCTAGTAATTTCAGAATAGAAGGCTTTCAAGTTAGCCAAACATGGACTTGTGCATGTATGACATTTTTTAACTGTTGCTGAACTTGATCCTCCTTGCTACAGACTGCAGGTGGTAATGGTTAATGGATTTGAATGGTTTGTGTTGCATGAAAGCTTGCAGTTTAAAGATTACCCTGGGAGTACTGGAGTTCTCTGGATTCTGATTTTCTTTTGATACAGCTGCAGCACTGCAAATGAGAATAACAGATTGTCCTGGGTTCAGCAGTAGCAGCCATTTTTCTCCTTCTTAGTAGCTGGTCCAGTGCTGCGATTTTGACTTTCAGCCTGGGAACAGCGCTGGTAACTCCTATGTTTTTAGTTGCTGCTCAGTAATATTTACTCTGACCAAGGACATTCTGACCCTCATGCTCTGTCAGGGAGGAGGGGAAGCCGGAAGGAAGTAGAGACGGGACACCTGACCCATACTGACCAAAGAGGCATTCCATACCACAGCATGTCATGCCTAGAATGTAAACTGGGAGTCACCTGGAAGGGTTAGATCACTGCTCGGGTCAGGCTGGGTATTGGTTGGCGGGTGATGAGCGGTTGTATTCTGTTCCCTTGTTATTTCCCTTATCATTTTTATTATTGGTGGTAGCAGCAGTTATTTGTGTTATACCTTAGTTACTGGACTGTTCTTATCTCAACCTGTGGGAGTTACATTCTTTTGATTCTCCTCCTCATGCCTCTGGGAGCTGGGAGAAAAGTGGGAGGGGGAAGGAAGGGGAGTGGAGTGAGCGAGCGTCTGCGTGGCTGCTTAGGCTTTAACCACAACACGGTTTGACTAGCATATAGAAAGAAAAGCAAGAGAAAGTATAGCGGAGGGAAAGAGGCATCACTAAACATATATTCTCTTTGCTTAACGTCCTATTAATATTCTACTAATGAGTACTTGATTGATATTATGTAGGATCAATCACATATTTTTTAGTTAAATGTGAAAGCAAATATGATGTAATAATAACTAAAATCGCTTGAAATGAAATTTCTTTAAGCATGCAAATACTAGACAAGGCATTTCAATGAAGACTGCTAAAAGAAAATGCAAGCCAAAATGCTATTAAAAATCTAACAACTTAATCACTAGCCAGTATCATGTGATACACTGAACTATAGTGAACAACTACATAAATATCCAAGACAGCTTAAAATGGAGAATTACACAATAAAACCCACAAGTACATAAAATTAGTATATGTAATTTTCCAGGTAAGTCTTGACAAACAGATTGAAAAGACTGGAAGCATTTCTAAAATTAGACCAAAAGGAAGATTCTCAGCTTATTATTTTTAAAAATTCTGGTATGTTTCATTATCAATATATCTGAGCCCTTCTTTATCTCTTTTCTAATCCAGTCACTGAATTTAGAACCAATTATCAGGACTCAGGAAAAATATTTAACTGGACCACCGTTTCATTCCAGATCACTTGATTCTCTGAGTCCTCCATTGAGACTTGAAAGGTTTAGGTCTCTGTGTCAGAAAATACTCAGATTTCTTTGACTTTTTTTTTCCTCAGATTTATTGCTGACCTAGTATCTTTTGCAGACACCTGAAAAGTTTTGGAATTTAGGAGACAGTTTTGGTTCTCACTAGAAAAATATAGGAATCTAATTTTTTCTCCTTCTCCTATTGTAATGTAACTTATAATGTGCTTAGTACTTTCATGAGGATTTCCAAAAAGTCTGAAATTTTCACAAGTTCAAGGTTGCCACAGTAGGGGGTTTCTGATCTATGTGTGATTCATTATTATTCTGATTAGTTCATCTCACTAACAAAGGAAGATTATCAGTTTTGAAATCCTGTTTTTTGAATGAAGAGAGGCGGTCTAATCCTAAAAGTGAATAGATAATCATAATCTAGGTCAGACATGTTTCCTAGAGAAGTTCTTTATCTGCCTCTGTGGAAGTTCAACAGTACAAGCGCCAAGAAAAACAATTTCAAAAATCTCAGTCACAATACTTTGTTGCTGGATGTTTAGTTCCAGGTCCATTGAAAATGTATGGGATTGAAGGCTGAGACTAAGATTTGATTGATGCTGTCCCACTGCAGCATTTATATAAAAAGCATTCTCAGTATCTTACTATGTACAGTTTTAAAAGTGAAAAAACTTCAGGCTGCAGAATAGAAAATGTTCCTTCTTGATATGTCTCCAAATAGATCTCCAGTTATTTGTCTAAGCAATTTGTTAGAAAACGACAGAGCTGCCAAGCATTAGTTTCACATTCAACAATCATTTTTTAATTAGATATCAAGCAGAACTGGCTACAGTGGAATCCAAGGACCTGATGACAAGAAAAATCTCTAACAGAAATGACTGAAGATATTAAGTAATCAGTACATTAGCATATACCGACGACCCAATGAAATATGAAATAGCTTTGACAGAGATCAGGTACAGATTCTGCTGAACCAGGTAAAACCATCCTAATAGAAATATTGTGTATGTTTCTACATTAATTATTTGATTTCTTTTTCAAATCAGGCAGCTCTCTCCATATCACTGGGAAGAGGCCTGGAAGAGCTAGCTGGTGAAACATCTGCTATTGTTTCCTTTTTAATGGAAATTATCTGCTAAGTCACACACAAGCTATTTCTAATAGTGTTTGCCATTCCACAGCTTGGTGTTAAATTGATAATTTTTCTTCTTTTACTCTTCGCCTTTTCAAATTTTTCTAGTTTGTGTTAAAGATAGAAGGGATAGTAATGGAAAAAGCAGCTACTTAATGTTTGTAAAACTCTGAGAATAGAATGCAAAGTTTTCTCAGCCTAGTCATTTGAAATCAGCTCTGGTCCACTTCATGGTTAACTGACAAAATATAAAAAAAATATATATAATTAACTCAGTTCTTACTGATTAGATGATTGTAATGCTATAACCATGAACAGCTTTACATCGGTTTACACATTAGTACACATGAAAGTAATAAGTATTGCTATATATCCATTAGCACCCATGTATGATATACAGACACTCATTATTTTCTGAATAAATTAATTGATTTACAAACTTTCTGGTTTGAAGTGACTTTTTAACATATACAGCGAAATGTGCTATTAACAATGAAAAATTATTAACAATGAAAATTTTGACAAATACAAGTTTATTGAAATCATCATGGAGTAGGATATATCTATATGGGGAGAAGTAAGTTAATTTCCAATTTTAAATGTTTGTGTCATTACAGATTTTCCAGTACTTTTCCATACCTATAAGAAATTAATAGACTATTCTCATCGGAGAAAAAACAAGGAATTAGAATTTTTAGCAACTATGAACTAGACATTTGTCTTTGTCCTTCAGATCTTTGCAAAGTAACTGAAAAATAAACTTTGTTTTGAAAAAGCAGGGAGTTTCAAAAAAGTTTTTCAAGTATATATGATGACCAAAAGCTGTCTTCTTCAAAATGAATATAACTATGACCTGATTTCTCAGAGCAGAAAAAAATTTTTTTTTTCCCTTTTGAAGTTGTTCCTGTTTAAAAACCAGGTAGGATTACTGAATTGCAGTGTTCCAATCGCTATTTCTTGCAATAGAATAGCAGTTTTTCTTCATCACAGAAATCTTAGATTATTTGATGCAATAATATGGGTAGAATCCAGAATGTTCCCTGTACATTGTCGGAAAATTTCTAAGTGCTGTCAAGTGATTAATCAAAATACCTCTTCTTTTTTTTTTTTTCTTTTTTTTTTTCCTAAACAAACTACATAGTGTAAATTTTTTTATTTATTTTTTCTTTTTTTCTTACATATTTGTTTTTATTACTCTCTACAATGAACAAAGAGGAGAAATATATGTAGAGGCTAAGCAAGTGTTCCTCATGAAAAAAATCTTGCAGCACACCATTAATAACTAAAACCATTAATAGAGCCATCAGACTTTGTACTACATCTTGACTTCATTCAGAATAAGTCTGAGAAACTAGTACATGGAGAAAAAAATGTAGCATATTTGTTCAAAATCACTACACTCTGCATTAGATAGGCCAAAGATTTTTCTCTCAGTGAATTTAGACCTCCTTTATTAAATAGCTGAACAGGGGTTTTTGTGGGTTTTGTCTCTAATTTTCTTGAAGACAGTGAAAAAACAAGCATTCAGCAAGTCCCCTATTGTCATACTTCTTTCTTGCTTAGTTTTACAACTGAAATATCACTATCATTGCACTTTCCAGCCCTTATCACAGCTGAAAGCAAAGGACTGACTGAAAATCTAATTATGTTCAGAAACATATGGGAATGAACATCATATGTGTTTGGTTCATAGTGCAAATCACTGTAAGCTGAATGTACTCCAAGAGATTGCTTAAACTGCTTCAGAAGAATTACATTATCAATTTATTCATAAAAAAATGCAGTATGTTCATCACTTTATAACACTGTTAAGCTCTTAACACAGAAAAATCAAACGATTCCATTTTATATTCATATCTAATGATAAAGTACAGAAACCAAGTGAATTAGAATTTTCAGCCATATTCCGTATCTAGACAAAAGGAGTTAATCAGTGCACAAAGTCTATGGTTTCCATCCTTCTTTGAAAACACAGTTAATTCAGCTATAGCACTGTTTTAAGATTTCCAAAAAAATCTGACCTTCTACACCTTCACAGGAGAAAGCAAAAGCCAAATTTCACTTGCAGAAGATTGTACTTGAAACTTCAATAGACCTAATGAAATCTGAAGAACACATGTGGCAAACAGATCTTTGAAGATGATTTATTGTATCCACTTAACCAGTCTTTGTGTTAACAGTTTTGGTGTGATTTGCTTTTGGTGTGATTTGCAGTGTCTTCATTGGAACCAGAAAAGAGATGCATGATTAACATCATCAGCAGTAAGAAAATCATCCCACATTATGAAGACACTGGAAAAAAAGTGTTGCAGCCTACAAAGGAAAGAAAGAAAAGAAAATCCTTTAATCTATTTTTAAATTGATTTATTTTCTAAGACTAAGTTTGTCTGCCTGATAATAAAAATACTGTTTCTTCATTAAGATTTTTATAAGAAATTGCTGTTTCAGAGGTGAAGTTACTTATCATAATTTGGGCAAGCTTTTTATGCTGTTAGAAAGCAGTGAGTGATGTTACCATGATTATTATTATTTTTAACCGAGTAAGACATTAGTTTTAAGGATGGCAATTAGCCACTATTATTTGGCTAATCATAAGAAAAGAGGAGTGCTGAGAGAATAACCTCATAGTTCACAGTAACACTTCATAAGGCATTCCTATCACCTCTTTTTTTTTTTTTTTCCTTGCTTTTCTGGATTTCAGCCCAGGCAATATTTCCATAGATTCCCAAAGAATCCAATAGGTCACACCAGTATAGGTGGTTCTGTCCTAGGTTTCCATGGCAAGATTTTTGTCATAGAAGGGATGCAAGGATGGCTTCAGAATCTGTCCCCATGCTGGTTCTGAGATGTATACACCCCTGGCCAAGGCTGAGCCAATCACTGGCATCAGTAAGCACTTCTGGGATAACATTTAAGAAGGGGGAAACACTGCTGAACAACAGCTAGAAAGGAGGAGTAAGAATACGTGAAACAGCTCTGCAAACACCAAGGTCAGTGAAGAAAGAGGGGGAAGAGGTACTCCAGACACCAAAGCAGAGATTCCCTGGTGGGGATCAAGGTGACAAAGGTTGTCCTCCTGCATCCCATAAGGGTCCACAGTAGAGCAGATACCCACCTGCAATCCATGGAAAGCCTGCATCACAGCAGGCTCCAGGCAGGACCTGTAGGCCGCGTGTAGAGAGGAGCCCACACTGGAGCAGGATTTCTGGCAGGATTTGTGACCCCATGGGGGACCCACACTGGAGAAATCTGTTCCCGAAGGACTGCACTCCGTGGAGGGGTCCCAATCTGGAGCAGTTTGTGAACTATGGGAAGGACCCATATTGGAAAAATTCAAGAATGTATGTGTCCTGCAACAGAGACCCCACAGTGGAGCAGAAAAACAGTGTAAGGAGGAAGGAGTGGCAGGCATGAAACTTTATGAACTGGCTGCACCCCCCATTCCCTGTCCCCTGTGCCACTGGGGAGAAGGAGATAGAGAAAACTGTGAGTAAAGTTAAGCCTGTGAAGAAAGAAGGGGGGGAAGAGGAGGTGTTTTTAAGATTTAGTTTTATTTCTCATTATTCTATTCAGATTTGATTGGTAATAAATTAAACTAATTTCCCCAGCTCGAGTCTGTTTTGCCCATGACAATAATTGTTGGGGAGTGATCTCTTCCTGTACTTATCTCAACCCACCAGCCTTCTGTTATATTTTCTCTCCCCTGTCCAGCTGAGAATAGGGGAGTGATAGAATGGCTTTGGCAGGCAGCCAGGGCAGGTGGGCAGACTCCTGGAATACAGCCAGGGTCAACCCACCACGTTAGTTTTGTTCTTATTTCTCATCCCCCTGCTCTGTTTGTACATGATTAGTTTCCCCAAGTTAAGTCTGTTTTGCCCATGATGGTAATAAGTAATCTCCCTGTCCTTATTGCGATGGGGGGGGGAGGGGGGGGTGTTGCATTTTTTTCCCTTGACTTGTTGATGAACAGGGAGTAAGGAGTGATAGAGCTGCTTGGTGGGCACCCGCAGCCAGCAAAGTTCAATACACTGTAGATATTTAGTCATATAATACCAAACTTTAAAGGCCAACTCTATTCAATCCCTGATTTTAAGAAAGGAAAAGAGCTTATATTATCCTGATACCAAGAAATGGAAAAAAAAAAATCTATCTTTCAAGATCAACTTTGATTAGCATCAGAATTCACTTTAATCCACACTTACAATTTAAGGTTTTTAACATTTTCCATTCTGAAAGGTTTTGTCTCGTATTCAGGTGATGAATCAGTTTATCTCTCAAGAAACAAGAAATTGTTGTCCAGAAGTGTTAAGATTAGCTGTTGGATAACAGTGTAGAGAGTTTGCAATAACACAAATTTTTTCTCCTTATGTTGATAAACAAAAAACTGAAATAGCAAATTTAACAACAAATTAGGTCTTGTCAAGAATACTCTTCTTACTGTAGGCAAAAATCTGTGTTGGCCTACTTTTCCATTGTTAAAAACATAAGTCTGAAGTGTATAGCTGCATTGAAGTTCACCTAAGTCAAACTATGTCTGACAAAGACTCATTTGAAACGTAATGATCATTTTCCTGTAATTTTAGCCTGTGAATCAGATTGAGTTCTCTTAAACTTGAAACTGTTCTCCCACTCACTACATAAATATTTTCTTTTTTTTTTTTTTTTAATAATGCACAAGTGAGTTTTAGCATTTCTTGTGCTATTGGGTCTGGTCTAGAATATTGAAAAATATTTACTGTTGTGTCACGTTAAGATACCTGGTAGTCTACCCGCTTCCTAAGAAAGATGAGACCCTTGTACTCAACCAGCCCGCCCTCCCTGAGCAGTCCCGCCAAGTTGGAGGGTGTTCGCTCAACTTATTTAGGGACCCTACGAGCAGCACCACGCTGATAGAGGTCAGGGAGACCAGTCTACCTGCTTCCTAAGAAGGATGAGACCCTTGTATCTGACTTGCCTGCCCTCCCTGGGCAGCCCTCCAAGTTTGAGGGTGTTCACCCAACCTATTCAGGGACCCTACGAGCAGCACTTTAGGCCAAATCCCTTATAATCAGTTTCCGGAAACATATCAAGAAATTTATTACTCATGACAGGATACAGATTAGAGATAACCAGTGATAGTGACTGACTGTGGAAATAGATTCGATTTGCAATAACCGATCAGTGATAATACTAAATAGCTAGCAAGATGTTAGTAAGTAAATGCACATAACACAGAGCTTTTATCTAATAGGTGTCCCTATGCGGTGGAGAAGAGAGGTTCAGCCCGTTGACTGATCCCAGATGTTTCGATGGGTTCTTCTTCCCAAACATCTCCCTTCTCTTTCGCCAATTTATACTATTTCTTTACTTTTAGGTGGAGCTTGAGTCACTCTAGTCATACATAATCATCAGATTTCAGAAGTATAGGAGGAGTTACTGCAATTAATTCCAAGAACTCATTAATACCATTCCCCCCCACTTTGCACCTGCGCACTGCCATCTGGTGGTCTTAGGCAGGGGTCTTCTGGATGAAGTAAGAGATCTTCCTCGCTATGCATTTTTCACTCTTGGCATGGTTTCCCCAGCTGGCAATCTCGAGTCTTTTAGAAACTAGCTGAGACAAGTTCCTATCAGCTGTGAGAGAACAGGTCCCTGATTTTAAACAATGTGTATTCTATTCCATGTTATAGTTTAACTAGCAAGAACAGAACATATCTGTTCCCTGTTCTATGTTAAGACAAATGCAGAATTTCAAGAAAACTCTTAAAGACTTTATAATGAGCAAAGTTCAGCTATAAGACACGATTTCACCATCATAGCTGAGACAGCAGTTGTGATCCACCTTTCTTGATGGCAACTATGCGGTTATCTTTACTCCTGATAACAGGGATGAGCCGTGGTACCTCCGTACCACTCTACTCCCCATTTCAAGGATATTGCACTGCATTCTTACAGATCTTGTCTGTTTCCCTGGGAGCAGCAACTGTGTCTCACTTCGAAAGCAGCAACTGTCAAAGCTGCTCTAATATTACAGCCTCTGAGCTGAACTTTGCAAAGCCATATTTCCTCATTTTCCTCAATTTTGGTTATTTTCCTACATGTTGGAACAGGTATATTGAAAAATATCAAACTGTTGGAGCTCTGTCTTTGTTAACCTGAAGGAATTATTTTGCATAGGGACAATTCCCTGACAGGCTAATCTTGGTCATAACTTTGCTAATTTTCTCCTGTGGGTAGTGGGAACTGAACAGTAGCTGGCCTATTCTTTGAAACTCCTTTTAATTTCAAAAAAGCCAGGATGCAAGTTTAAGCTGCTTACTTTAGCAAAGAGTGTGTCCCATGGCACAGTGACCTTCATGCGGATCACTCTTTTCTTTAAATGACTGTAGCAACTAATTGTAAGTAAGAATGAATGCCACCACCAATGTCTTCATGTGAAAAAGATTGATAAGGGGTTTTTTTGTTTCTGTGCTGTTTCAATTTCATGGCAAGCATCCTACTCTCTTATCTCAGTTAAAGGCCTAATTCACAATTAATAAGACCAGAAAAAGATTGCTTTTCAAGTTGATCCCCACTAGAAATGAGTATGTGTGTTTGAAATGTTGTCTCAATTCATTTAACCATTCTGTTTACATGCAACACTGTCTTCACTATTTATGACAAAATCACTATTTTAAAATATAATATAATATATGTATTTCCAGAAAAAAAGCTATGAATGATAGAACCTTACAACACCAAGGGATATCAGCTTCAGCTATTTTCTTTATCCCATGCTCAGATGTTTGTTGATTTTGGTTTTTTAACCAAAAAAAGAGATACAATTATGAGTAATTTTCAAAGTTAATGAAACCTGTCATTTAGCTATTAGAAACCTGTCAGAATACAGATAAGTGTGAGAAAATATTAATCTCTAAGCTAACATTGCTGGTGTACAAATAAAAATAAGTAGTTGCAGGGCATCTTTACTAGGTCTTGTTTTAGCAAAAAAGATTTGCAGTGGTTAGATGGGAAGGCTACTTTATGAGAAATTAGTGATTCACATAATGGCTAATCCAGGTGTGTGTCTTGATAGCATGTATACTGTGTGACCCCTATTTATAGCTGATCATTAACATAATTACTGTATAGTCACTGCAAATATAGCCAATGTGTATTGCCCACTTGAAATATTATATACACCTCTTTAGTAACTGTATCTTTATTAGTGAACTAAAAATACTAGAGTGCATTGTACAAAGGAATCGTCAAAGCTGAGTCCTCATTTCAGGCTTGTTTGCCATCAGTGACTTATAAATCTGAGCTATGTGTGAAACTGTAAGAATATCAGTAGGCTTGGAAGTGGAGAACCTTGCAATGGACAGGAGAACAGCATGTTTGCTTTAGTAGCTTAGAGCAGACAATATGTAGAAAGTGAATTTAAAAATGGGGCAGAATGGTCCTCTTAGTAACGTGAAAAATTAGACATCTAGTTAAGTATTGAAGCAGTAAATGTGAGGAGTGCCTGTGACTGAATGCCAATAAGGCGCATGTTAATTATGAGATCGCCTAACGCTAATTAGTCTGCTAAGTAATTTCTTAATGAAACAGTGAAAAATGCTGCACTGCTTACAAGATTTCAAAGATCTGATTTGAAAATCAGAGAGAGGACTGAACAATATAGTCGATATTTCAAGATTTTAAGCAATGCTTTCTACAGATCTTGATTTACTCTGGCTTACATGACAAGAACAAGGAAAGTACTGCACAACAAGTTAGTAATAGTTTTTATGTTCTGATGCTTTTGACAACATTTCACATACTTCTTTCCTTTAAATATCATGATATTTAGATAATTAAAATTACATTTGTAGTAACTTTAGCCTTGAACTAATATGAAAGGTGAGAGGAAAAAAAATGCTGAGGCATGCTCACAGTAATCAGAGCTAGATGCATATTGACTCTTCATTTACATATTTCTATCTATATTTATTATGTATCATATATATCACACATATCGTAAATACGTGTTCAAAACAGAAGCATTCCTTTTACCCAAACCACTACAAGGATTAATCTTAGAGCAAACGCTGAAGGTTCATCACGAAGGAAAACATCTGCTTCCTAAAACAAGAACAACGTCTAGAAATTAGGAACTGAAATTAGAGCTGGTTTTGTTATTAATCATTGCTATGAAAAAATATATGACCTATTAAGTAAACTGGAAAAAATAGGATGACTTTAATAGAAAGGAAGTGGCATGAAAGCACAATAATTTAACTCAGAAAAGTCAAGATTACGGAAAATAGGAAAGAAAGCATGTTTTTCATATCTACTACAAAAAGATAATATTTAAACAAAGGGCTCCTAGTTAATGGCTTGGATATAAAAGTGTAAAATGAACTAAATAGGAAGGTTACGTCATCTTCATAACTAGAGATATTTAAAATGAGTTTTTATTAATATCTGAGATGCAAGAAAGATTTAGATATTTGCTTCCAGACCTATTTTCTGTGGTTCTAACACAGAAAATATTATTGACAAACATCTTTTGGCAAAAAATACTGTAATTATTTTAAAGCAGGTTCTAAGACAAGGGACTCCATCACTGAAGATAAAGGACTCTATCTAATACAATGTAATAACCCATTTACTCTTCACAGTAGTCCTCCTGCTGCACATTCAAGGACAAGTTCAGACTGGTACCACAAATAATAGCGCAATTCTAGTAAAATTGGAAATGTGTGAATTGCATATACAAGGTTTTGGAAAAGCATATAGCCAAGAAAAGAATTTAATAAGCAGGTTGAAGCGTTAATTGGATTCACTTTGCCTGAGTATATTTATGACCATAGATTCTTCACAGAAATGTAATGCAATATCATATCAAGACTAAGGAGCTGAAAGACAATTTCTTCTTCAAAGAACCTGTGGAGCATATCTATATATATATGGAGACAATAATGGCATTGGGGAAAAGAAATTTAAATTACATGAAGTGGGAATGATTAATTAAACAATTCTATTGCTGCCTTCAAATAAACAGTAAGTCCTATCATGATGGATTTTAATAAATGAAAGCCAGTCAGGATAGCAAGGTCTGGTATACTTATTCCACCTGGACCTTATGGGACAAAGAAAGCACCTGTAAGTACTCTCAACCAAAGGGATTCCAAAGGTTGCAATTTGTTCCAGTGATTAATCTGGGAACTGGGAGATCTGTATCCTATTCTTACTTCTCACAAAAAGCAAATGTAATTAGATGGGCTCGCAGCTGATAGCTTGTGGATTTGATGTAAAGTGACACTGTAGCAAGGGGTTTGGAGAGCATTTCAGAATATTGAGCTGTCACTGAACTGCCAGTGACAGGGCATGTCTTCTGTCACAGCCCATGTGGATTTGGATACTGGGGTTTATTGAAGAATCACTGAGATTAAAGCTTTATCCTTCTTGATTATTTCAAACACTCACTCACTCACTCACTCACTCACTCACTCACTCACTCACTCACTCACTCTCACCATGTTTGCCAAAAGGAAGTCCAGGATATAAATTATTCAGCCCTTGAGTGAGAGGTTATGTAACATATTTTACAAAACCAGCTCAAATCAAAGACAAAACCAGAATGGGATGAATTTTAAATCTTGACTCATAGCAGAATTGCATGTATGTAGGTATCTAAGTACAGGAACCTACAAGTGGGTGTTTAATGAGCTGTTGAAATTCACCTTCGCAATTTCAGTCAGTGGAACTCTAGAATGCTGTGCAATTACTTAAACACAGGCAGACGCCCTGAAGTATCTGAGATAAGTGCACCAGCCTATGAGAATTACACAGAATTTATGAGACACTTATTGCTGTCTTCGCTGCTGCTAGAGGCCTTTGCTGCTGCTAGAGGCCTATCCTCTAAAAGGATATCCCATAGAAGCTGAAATTGCATTACACATCTGTCTTTACGCAAAGAAATACCACTTTAAGAATAAAACTCAACTGTCTCCATTGAAGTATCTGATGTCATTTGAGATACCTTGGGCTAGTGAAAACATCGTACTCTAAACCAAAAAAATATTTCTGGAATGGCAGTTGGAGTTTTTACTTATTTGGAAGAGGTAACTTTCATTCAAAGCTGAGTACACAGGAGCCTTCCCCAAGACGTCTAAGACACCAGTTCAAGCCTCTTTCGTGTTTGAACAGATTCAAACACGCATCTTTCACTAATCTGTACATTATTTTAGGTAATAGCATAGCCCACTTATATTGAATTTTGCAAAATAAGTTAAAATCTATTTCTTCCATAAGTGACCATAAAAGAAGCAACGTTATGGTATAGTTTAGCAATTAAATTACTTACTGTGCTGGTTTCAATTGGGATAGAGTTAATTTTCTTCCTAGTAGAAAGTGTGGGGCTGTGTTGGAATTGTGCTGGCAACAGCGTTGATAATGCAAGGATGTTTTAGCCACTGCTGAGCAGTGCTTGTACAGAGTCAAGGTCTTTTCTGCTTCTCCCCATCAGTGAGCAGGCTCAGGGTGCACAAGGAGTTGGGAGGGGACACAGCTGGTCACCTGGCCCCAACTGACCAAAGAGATATTCTATACCATATTGCACCATGCTCAGCAATAAAGGAAAGAAGGAGAAAGGGGGAATGTTTGCAGTGATGACATTTGTCTTTACAAATGACTGTTATGCATAATGGGTCCCTGTTTTCTTGGAGGTGGCTGATCACCTGCCTGCCCATGGGGAGTGATGAGTGAATTGCTTGTGTTTCTTTGCTGGTGCTCCCTGCATTTGTTTTACCTGTTAAACTGTCTTTATCTCAACCCACAAGCTTTCTCACTTTTCTGATTCTTTCACCAGTCTCCCAGGGAAAGGGGAGTGAGCAGCTGTGTGGTGCTTAGTTGCCAGCTGGGGTTAAACCATGATACTTATATAAGCTTGGTTTTTTGTTGTTTTTTTTTTTCTGAAATGTGATTTCGCATTCTATGAAGTTGTTATATATTTCTTTAAGGCCAAATAATCTTAACAGCATAACCAGTGTGGCTATTTGCAAAATAAGATCCTACTAAAGAAAATATAACTGAAATTCAATTTAAAGCTTTCCGGCTTTCATTGAATACTATACTCCTTACTGGCAGTAACAGAAATCAGAAAATGGGGAAAAAAGAACATTTCAGCAACTGCATACATTTTCAAATTTATTAAAAGTTTCAGCTTATTTTTATGTAAGATTAATAGAAACAGACTGTAAGAGAATACCATTGTTGCCAGGATTTTTGAAAAAATACTGTTCTGTCTGTCCCATATAAAATCAGAAAATAAACAAATAAATAAGTAGCATAATTAATGCATAAAAAAAATGCTGTGCTGATTGTTAAAGTATAGCCTATGAAAATTCTGTGAGACTGTAGGAAAATAGCACTTGTATTATTTCATGGTTGTACTCTAAACTTTTTGGTGTCTGTAAGAACAAGGTATTTCCAGAGATTACAGCATAAGAGACACTGTGTAGCTATTTAGCCCTATTCTTGAGTACCATCAGTCAGAATTATCTAAAGATAGTCCTTAAATGTTTTATAAATAGGAATTATGATGACATTTTGGTGCAAATTTACATGACACCCCCATTAAAAGCTCTGAATGTATTAGTAATGATCACTATTAATGTAGTGAATAGCAAATGTGTTGCTAACGGTTATTAAATATGGGATATTTAAAATGACAAAGAGAAATAACAAAATAAATTCTGACATTGTGAATTCATGCAGTGATAATTCTAATGGCAATGATCATAGTGAATTAATTTGGTATTTTCACAGGTAGAATATGCCCATTTCTCATAGAGATGCAAAATATCAATAACATCCTTAGTGTCAGTGTTCTACTTTGTTTAATTCAAGCGAACACTAAGTATATTGAAAATTGGATTATTGCAATAAATCAGCTGGTTTCTTGATAAATAAAACAGAATGGTGTTTGCCTTTAACCAGAAAACCAAACCAAACAAAATAAAACAAGACAAAACAGAACAAAGGAACTGCCATTTGCCCTCACATAAAGCTTTTTTCCTGGCCTCCACTAGCTGAGGGATCACACTCCTGCTGTTCACAACATGGAACAGTATAATGAATTTGAGTGGGAGAAATTACTACAAAAATTAACATAATTTGTTGGTTTGAATATCAAAGAGAAAGCAGCTGCATATAGAATACATTAAGTACTGAATGATAATTAGCCCAAAAGTATTATCACATTAATGTATTATTATCAGGAAAAGCTAGTTTGCATTGGGAGAAAAAAAAAAAAAAAGGTAGCAAAACAGTCTATGACAGATTTTAAAATAATTCATATAGGCTAAATTTAGTTTCATTTCCATTTGAGAATGACAAACATTTCTGGATAAAGTCTTCATATAAACTCATGATATCATGTGCCCAACTGGTGTAGCCAGTTGTAGTTTCTGAGAGGAACAGAGTGTCAACAGCTCAACGGCCAGATACTGTGATGGGGAATGTGCCCTCAGGGATTTGTATGTGTTGGGACCAGTACTGCTTAATACCTTCATCAGTGACATAGACAGTGTGATTGAGTGTATCCTCAGCAAGTCTGCAGACAGCATCAAGCTGAGTTGTGGTACTGACTGACCTCAGGGACGGCGTGTCATCCAGAGACATTCTGGACAAGCTCAAGAATAGGGCCCATGTGGGGTTCAACAAGGTCAAATGCAAGGACCTGTACTTGAGTAACTGCAGCCCCTGTTATCGAAAAGGTTGGAGGATGAAGGGATAGATAGCAGCCCTGACAAGAAGGTTTTAGGGCACTGGTGGATGTAAACTAGGCATGAGCTAGCAGTGTGCACTTGCATCCCAGAAAGCCAACCATATCCTGGGCTGTGTCAAAAGAAGCATGGTCAGAAGGCTGAGAGAGGTAATTCTGCCCCTTTACACTGCCCTGGTGAGACCCCACCTGGAGTACTGTGTCCACTTCTGGAGTCCTCTGCACAAGAAAGATACAGACCTTTTGGAGAGGGTCCACAAGAGGGCCACAAATGGTGTCTCGTTGCCTTCAAGAATTTATTTGCTCAGTTCTAAACTGGTACGAAACCAGTAAGTCAGAAAAGCCACAGGAATCTTTCTTTCTAGTATATCAATATTTATCCAATGAAGCATGAAAATCTTTAACAGTTTTTCACAAAACATTTTTTTAATTGGAACATCCTCTTAGAAACAGTAATGAGCCAGTTAAACAATAGTCCTAATGATCAGAATTCTGTGGAGTTCATATTACATGTATGCACCTTTATTTCATAAGTGGCAGTAAAAGTCATGTCTTAAACATTCATTTTTAAGTTTAAAATAAAATGCATTTTAGAAGTCCTTTAATTACTTGCAGTTATTAAAAGTTTTTAACCTTTTTTATATTTCATTCTTTTTCTATACCAGGATACCTTCAATGAGCCTCATGGCCACTAGATTACCTATAAGTCTACCTTCCATTCCCTAACAGAACAAAGATCTTGACCTTCAAAGCAAGGGTCTATATATCTTCATGTTTCTTTTAGAGTAGAGTCAATATTGGCGTGCCTTTTAGTATTTATTTTTTATACTCTCTACACAGGGTCAGTTCATTGCTGGGGTTATCTTGCTTGGCTAGATGTTTTCACTCATGTTAGGGTAGCTGGGATAAGGCTAATTTCATTGTATGTGTTTTTAAAATGTCTTTCAAGCAATTTCTCCATTAATTTTGGACCCATTTCTTGTAGAAGATCTGTTCTTCAGAGTAAGTGTTAACACACTTAAAATACCTTAGTGAAAGTAAAGGGAACTAAATTGAAGGAAAAAGAAAAGACAAAACAAGAACATTTAATCTGGAAAGCTGCAATGTTTTCTGGATAATTGCTGTGAGTAGCCTTACAAATAACACCAGTTTACTATTTAAACATAGAAGGTAAGCCATTTAGTTGTGTTTAAAAGTAATTGCATATGCTGTGCTGATTCTGTTTTGCACAGCGCTATTATTCCTGTAAATGAGGTTTAACTGGATGCCAGTTAAAGGTCAATCCTGTTCCCAGTGAATTCAATGTAAATTTAATCCTTGATTTCAGCAGGACTAGCATTTAATTTTTAATGAATTATATGCTAGTATAGATAATACAAATCTAATAAAATATTGCTACAAGGTAAACCTAGCCTGCCTTTTAAATGCCAATCTGCAAATGTTTATCCAGACAGTCTCATCTGAAATTATCTCAGCACTATGGAAAGGATTCGGGGTAGTTTTGTGTCTATTCATTTGCTTTTTACTTTTTCCAGTAATGTCTGAGTTCGGAATTGTTATGATTCAGAAGATTCATATTAACCTCTGTCTTCCCAAGCTTTCTGCTTTCTGGAGAGAAAAGAAGGTGGTTTCAGGAAAAAAAAAAAAAAAGAAAAAAAAAGAAGAAGGGTCAAAACAGATGCAAAATCAATTCTGTCTTAACTGATATCCTCCCTAGGTTTTATACTGAAAAAGATTAAAGAGAAATTACGATTGTATGTTACTCTGCACAAATATAAGTCTAAAACCAGCAATGCCATTATCTTGATGATGCTGTCGTTTCTCTGAGCATTTGGCATCTTAAGAAGCCAGAATGATCTATGATGTACAGCATATTTATAGGTACCAAGTGACTGCATTACAAGTATGCTATCCAGGTATTACATGACACTCACAGAGTATGGGATTTGAAATCCTCTACAGATGTTCAAACAGCTGTGCATCTCAGATGCATCTGAAACTGCCAGTATCTGACCAACTGCACATTGGTTGCTGACTTAACGGAGTCCCTTTTCAGAATCAGGATCAATGGCTGCATCTATGGTGCTAAATTCAACCAGTCTATAAAGTGTCTCCTGTTTCCAAGACGAAGTAGTACACCAAGATTACTCAAGGACAGATTCTGTATTGCAGGTTTTATTATATCTGTAGCATCTAATACACAATTCTGAATCCCTTTTGGGGCCATTGTGGTGCCTTTGTGGTATTAGACATTTCAGCTATTTCCTGTGAAGTACCCTTTTTTTTCTTTTTTCTCCTCACATTACAAAGTGCATAAACAATATCAGAGCTGCCTGCCAATCATCTATGTGATACCATCATAGCTTAATTTTAGGGCATGTGTTTCTTATACTTGAAATGGAGGTTATGTAGAGTTGCTTGATCAGCTACATAAGATGGGGGTGTCTTGAAGGTATATGTGAGGCAGAGGGAGCCAAGGCTGGGATAGTACTGCCTAAATTGCTTTTTTCAGGCCTAAACTGGTATGAAACCAGTAGATCAAAAAATTCACAGTAATCTTAATCCCTGAACAGTGACTGGGCACTGTAACAGAGAACGTTAAATTCAGTGAAAAGAATCAATAAGTGGCAGGCAAATTCCACCTTCTATGTAGTGAATATTGTGCCATTAATTGATAGTTTATAGTTGTATGGAAGAGAATAATAGATCGATATATCAATAAGAACAAACTGTTCCTTATCCATGGCATGTCTGGCTACACAACACCACTTTTTATGTGGGCTTGGCAATTGCTATTGAACATGAGTTTCAGGCATATTGCAAAAAAATTGTTTTAAACAACTGAACTCTGCAGAAGTGCTACAGTTTTCAGTAATAATAATTAGCACTACTTTATATATATCTGTTGTATTTATTTAGGCTTCGTTCTGTTGGCAGCATATGCCCATATTAAAAAAAAAATAAAAAATTATTACAAACAGGATGGCACTGAAGCTTAGCTGGAAGGTGACTTTCTGCTTTACAGTACTTAAACCCAAACTCTGACAGACATATGGAAGCAGATCTAATGCTAACTCCTTCAAAATAGCAGCACAGATGTGTTACCAAAACACCATTTGTACACTTGGTAAACAGTATTTTCACACATTAAATGTACACACAATCTACAGACAGATGATATTGCTGAATGAAGGAGCACACATATAGTGTGAGGTCAGAAAAAACCCTAGGCCACTTATCTGTGCAGCCCTATAATGGTATTTTTCAGCTGTTTTGGTTTTGAGTCTGATGTATAAAATGGATTGTTAGTAATTTTGGGGTTTTATGAGTAAAAGTCTCTAAGATGATGGTACAAACATGAATGTACTTTCCAGAAATGGTATTTTTTGCGCTGGGTAGTCTAAACCTCCAGTGAAGGAAGGAATGGGCCATTATTCTATCTGCACTGGAAGACCATGGCTTAAACAGAAAGAAAAAAAATTCCAACCAAGTGAGCAAAAAACTTTTAAAATTAGATATTCATCATACACAAATGCACACATGAAGTCTACAATTATGGAAAAGAGAAATCACAACATTTGCAATAGTAGCATAAAAGTGTGGGAAAAAATAACCTGTTTAAGTGTAGTATTAGTGTGACATTCAACTAAAACCATAAATTTCTGCACTGCATGGCAGGTAGCCTAACTAAAAGCCAAGATAAGAAAACTAATGTTCCAGGAAAATTGATATAAAGAGAGAAAGAAAATACACAATTAAGAGCTAAAATGCATTCTGTTGTTCTCTAAGTTTTCTTTTCATCATGATCTTTCTGACAATACCAAATGCAACTATTTGAAGAGTTGACAAATATACTCTAGATGTCTCATCTTCTTTCTAGAATAAGGAGAGAAAAGAACCATTCACAAAAGTCATGTTTACCTGCTCTCTGTCTTCTCAGAGGAGTTTTATTCTTTGCAGAGGATGTAGATATGTATGTATTTTTGTATGCATGTATTTATTTATTTGCAGTAACTGCTATCTGGGGTTTGCAGGTACATAATAATGGCTTTCATTTACTTTTAGTTGCAGAGTATATTTGTACACTTATGCACTTTCTTGAATCTATAGGAATTGAAGAGCTATGCTGGCTCATGACTTGTCTGTCAGACAAGTTTGAAGCTTATAGCTTCCAAAACATCTTTCTTCACTACTGAAAGGTGCTTAGATGAATGTCTTTCTAAGACAAAAGAAGTTTGAATCAGTTTCACAGAAGTGTATTTTAATACTGTGATGGGTGCCAAAACTCATAGTGAAAAATATCTGCATCTTCTATTCCAATTTATCCACTGCTTTCTGTCATGATTGTCTCTATCTGCAACAGAAGCGGTAGAAGTAAGGTAATTTTCTGCTTAGAAAATTAAGCTTGTTTACGTTTTTGTTTTACATGATACGCTTGAGCAAAAACATATACCTTTACTATCTGTGGTGAGCAAATTATTGCACTACTTGGGACTTAAAGTAGGATATGTAAGTGAACAATCTATAATAAAGAATATATTTCAGAAACAAAGGAGTTCAGCCTCTTATAGGAAACAATGAAAGCTGCATAAAGTACTGATTTTCAGGCTGGGCTAGGAGAGGGTAAGGCTAGGATACAAAGCTTTGCTACATCTGTGCTGTGAGCTCCACATCATCTGGCAGATTCCTGATGATCACCGTTTACCATAAAACTGTTAGCAGCTGCCAGTTCTGCTCTATCACGCACATAGACAATATTAGAAAATACCCAAATGTTTGGTAAAGCACATCACTTGTATGTTTAAGAACTTTACTGGATCAGGACCAGAATCCTGAATGACTTAAGGGACTAAACAATTGCACAGGTCATAGAAAAGCTGAGAATGCAGTCTGGGAGTTTGTGTCTTATGCTGTTGGCATTCAAAGCAAAAAGATTTTTTTTTTTTTTTGGCAGAGCTATAGTCCTGTCCATTAACAGCATTGTTTAAACCCAGTAACTTAGAAATTAGTTTCAATTTTAGATAGATGAATTACTGACAATATGTTAATTTAAATTTATGTTCTAAACAATATAACTCAGAGCAATGTAGGTAATCCATTGTTGATCCTTAAAAGCACACCACTATGGGAAAATTCTGTTTTGATTTTTGTGTTGATTTTGGTTTTTTGTTCAATTGGCTGGTATGTCTTCAATCCATGTAGTTCTTTTATATTTCTAATAACTTGATTTAGCTTCAATCATTCAGTTAATGCCATTAATCATCTTACAGTTCTAATTTTATCAGAGCAAATTAATAATTATGCTTTTATAACAATAAAAACTGTAATAAGGTCAACCTGAAATTTTTTTATTTTTCATTATTTTCATGTAAACCTTCCCTGTGACCTTAACATTTTTCTGCTCTCTTTCTTCATTGCATCTTCAGTGCACTGTACTGGGATTTAATTTTTCCAAACATAAAATGAATGAATTGTAATCAACATCAGCAGCTTTTGTATTCAGAAAAAGATCAGCTGGAAATTGTTTGGCTAGGTTGGTGTATTTTTCATCAAACCAGTTCCAATTGTTTTTTCATTGCCTATATCACAGCAGTGGCTGTATTTTAAGAATATGTTCTAACTTTATCAACTAAAAGAGACAAAATGGATGAGGATTGCAGACTGATAACAAAATAGATATTATCAGATATTGTATTCTTTGTATTCATCAAAAAGGATATATGATTTATCATACAATCATAGAATAGTTAGGGTTGGAAAGGACCTTAAGATCATCTAATTCCAAACCCCCTTGCCATGTGCAGGGATACCTCACATTCATTTGACATTCGTTTGCTGTTAACATTCAAATTGAAGTTCTAGAAGTTATAAAAACCAAACTCAAATCAGATGATGATTTAAAGCCATATATAGCCTTCCATGGAGACATACAGAAATTTATAGGTTAGGAACTTTGCTATCTGAAGGTGCTGCCATTTTGAAGGAGATGAGGAAAAGTATTGTAGGGCTGATAATTTATTTGCTTTGTATTTTATAATCTTCAGTTCATCAGTACAGTGAAGTTGACAGACTAAGTCCGACAGATAAGATGCTGTGACAATACGCTCTGGTTTACTTTATCCATGTTTACATGGTAATTTGCAAATAGATAAAGGCAAGCTCATGCAGTGTTATGGACCAGCCTGTCGCTAGACAGATGCTTGTCAGCTGCAACCAGGAAGCCTTGAAGGCATGTTAACATAGTGCTGCAGCTGAGCTTCTGCCTCTGTGCAGACTGTGTTATTCTAGGAATGGCACTGCTCTGTTTGTGACTAAATGGCTGTTAGAACTAAAAATAACTTTGGAAGAAAGCTGTATCCTGAGGAAAAGAAAAGGCTACAGGTGCTACTACTTGGATCCTGATTAGATCACTAATGTTAGTACAGCTGGAGAAATGGAGGTAACTGTCTAGGATCTCCATTCATAAGTAGCTGACTTTGACAGAGATGAATGGAGGCAAACTTGTTACTGGAAAGCTAAGCCTAACACAAGCAGATGCTTTTCATTTACGAGATGAATTTAGGAGTTGTATCACTTTGTTAATTTTAAGTGTGATCAGCTGACTTCAGGCAACTTTCATGCTTTTGTCTTGAAGTCCTTTATTTTAATCTGACCTCAACACTGTAAAAAATGTATATGACTTCAACAGGAGCAACCAACACATTAAGTACATTATGGAATCAGGGTCAGGATCTAAGTATTATGTATGTGGTTATAATAACCACATGACACTAAAGAATTATTAATCCTCTAACCTGCATTAAGACATGCCTTTAAAGTTCAGCCAAATAGTTTAAAAACTCAGAGTCACTTAAGAAAAGCTTTAACACTGTAAATTTGCCAGATATCTAATCTCCTGTTCTCAGCTGTAGTTTAGTAATAGCTGGAAAATCTAATTATCCTAATCAATTCCCAAACTGCAAAGTGTCTCAGTGAATGATTTTCAAATACAGAAGTTTGAACAAATTTCATGAAAGCACATTATAATATTGTGACAAATGTAAAGTTCTTTATAGTTAAAAAAATTATCTGTAACTTCTATTTTAATTGTAGAATAGAATCACAGAATAACTTATGTGGAAGGGACTTCTGGAGGTCTTTAGATTAACTCCTTTACTCAAAGGAGGTTCAGTAAGATCAGGTTGCCCAGGACCATTTTCAATCAACTCTTGAACACCTCCAAGGACAATGACTTAAAGTAAAGTATTTTATTACTCTCATAGTAAAAAAATTACTTCCTTATCTAATCAGAATTTTGGGTGTTCTAAACTGCATCCAGTGACTCGCATCCTTAAGCTACCTTTTGCTTTTACTATGTCTGTGCTTACCTGTGACAAAATTTGTAAAAACAATGCACTCTTTGGTTTGAACAATGTAGTATGTTTAAGCCTTTCTTGTATACGGCTTTCTTGGGAGAAACATACTAATTTAGAGTACAAAATAGACTATGGTCTAAATGAAGTCGCTGATGCTTTGTTTGAGACACAAGTTAGTAGAGATTATCAACAAAATCATTATTTTGGAATGTAAAATGCAACCAGTAAAAAATAATGGGAGTGCTACAGGAAGTCTTTCTTTGTCCTGTTTTAAAGAGACTTTATATATTGGTTCTATTTTCCTTTTTTTTTGTTTGATTTTGGGGTTTTTTGTTTGGTTTGGTTTGTTTTTTAAGACAAAAAAGTTTCTCAAATTTAACTTGTCCCAATTCTGTTGCCAAATCTGAAATTTTAGACCTTCTAATTCATCATTACGTATCTTTATGTCTTCTATTACTTTGGTGCATTTTCTTTATGTAAAACTGCAATTATTTTGATAAGCCAATATTAAGTCCCTTCTTTGGACAGTGATGACGATTCATAAATAGCAGGTCATAAATTAAGAGTTATAAACCACAGAAAAGAATTAAAAAACTGATTTTGAAAGTGTGTTGTGTTGACCTGGACACACAGCATCTTGCTCACTCTATTATCAGCAGGATGGGGGAGAGAATAGGAAGAGCTAGAGCAATAAAACTCATGGATCAAGACACAGACAGTTTAGTAAGTGCAGAAAAGAGAAAAAAAAAAAAAAACAAAACAACTAACAACAAAAACAACCAAATAATGCAAAACCAATCAGTCACTCAGCACCTCCCACGCGCCAGCTGTTGGACAGTCTCTAAGCAATGTCCACCAGGAAGACAATCACCTTTCTTCCTTTACCTCCGTTTTTTATTGTTCAGTATGACATCTCATGGTATGGAATGTCACTTTGGCCACTTTTGGTCAGCTGTCCCAGTTGTGTCCTCTTCCAGCTTCTTGCCCACCCTCTGTCTGAGGGGATGGAGGGAGGATAGGAAAAGAGAAAACTTTGACACCATGCAAGCACTCTTTAGCAAAAAACAAACATCGGTGTGTTATCAACACTTTTTTAGCCACAGATCCAAAACACAGCATGATTTGGTCTGCTATAAAGAAAGTTAACTCCATCTTGGTCAGAACCAATACAGAAAGTAGCCCCAAAGTTCCACTTTTCATCTGAAAAATGCCAACAATGTTTTAGCAACTCAAATACCTCATCTTTATGTACGTGAAAATAATCCTCATATAGCCTGCGCAGAAATACGAAGGGGGAAAGGAGGCAGTTGAATGGAGGACCACAGGAAAGTAAGACTATGGTACAAACATTGTTATTAAATAATTCTAAGCTTTTCTAAATTTTATATTTATATTTCAATTTATATATAAATTCTTCAGCCATATCTTCCAAGAGATCTTTAATTTCTTAACTACAGTTTATAATCTTAGAAAGTACTTGTCTTAGCTTCAGTTTGAAAAGTAGGAAAAAGCAAATTGTTCTACAGTTGCTGTGAAATCAAATAGCTCCGTGGATTTTACTGCAGATACACTAATGCTCTCTTCATCTAGAAGTATTTTCTCTCACTATAGCTCCTTAAGAGAAGACTTAAGAGTTCAAGGCAGTTTGTTCAGGTTTTCTCTGCAGTCAGTGAATATAGATGGGCGTTTCCAGAAGGTAGCTCATCTAATTATATGGAAAGTAAAATCTTCTAGAAGTTCCTGTGTCAAATGAGCTTGATAAAAACTTAGAACTTAAAAACTTATCTTTAAAATGACTGAAGCTGGATCAGATAAAGCCCACTCCTGCTGTTGTCTATGTTCTATGACTCCATGTATAATGGAAGAATTGCATTTTATTCTCTCTTACACCCCATTCTCTGTTCTAACACTATTGCTTTCCAGAGACTTCTGGGAGAAAATAAGAAACAGGATTTATGGGGTTTTTTCATCAAGAATTTTTTTCCTGACCCTTTCCATGGTGAATTTTCCTCATTCCTTGCACTTAGAGGCTGGTTTCAGAAATTCTGACACAGTGTAAGGAAGCAGGTATTATCAGCCAGGGAGCATATACAGAACAGAATGACTTTATATTTGTGTATAACAGAAATATATTTATGAAAATAAGTACAAAGAGTATCATAGCAAAATAAAACAAAAACCCAAGGAGGAGAGTACCTGGGAACTTCAGTTGAACACTTTTATATATATATAATGAATGCTGTTGGTTTAATAAAACTTCAGCTATCAGATTTATTGTAGTTATAAATGCCAATAAACTGTATCTTGATATGCTTGTAAATGTACTTGAGAATGTACATCACACCTTTCAGAGGTTCACGATAGGCACAATTCACTTTCAAAAGAACAGGATCTTGAAGTTCTCAGCCACTTGTATTTAGAAGCATATAAAGGATTTATGTGTTGTAAGATGTCTCTGTTGAAAAGTTTTGGCCTCTGTGTTTCTCTCTAACATGCAAACATACATGAAGTTTGGGGGATCCAAAAAATGAAAGAAGACCTGCATTAAGATTTTCATGCATATACTAAAGCAAGCCAGTTTGCTGGAGCAAACTGTTAGCACAAACAGTAACACCCACGAACTTCAATTGTGATAAGAGGAACAAAGCTATATTTCAGAAACTGTATAAACACAGACCAATGGGAATGATGGAGAAAAGATGCAGATAAACACCAAAGCTCCTGATCTACTCACTAAATGCTCTTTTGCTGAGTTTGGTAAATAGATCTCTCAGGAGCAACCATGTTGGCAAGCAGCAAAGCCAGGTGAGAATGGAAGAAAATATTCATTGTTCGATCAGCAAGACAAGGACCTGGCAGGAAAATATTTTGTTTTACACAGCACCTTTCCAGGTCAGATTTACTGAAATTGAAACATTTAGGCACGAATTCTAATAATTTTTCTATAGTGCATAAATACAACAGAAATCACAGGCATAAGAGAATATGACCATATGAAAAAGCACTGTAATCACAAATTATAGAATTGTTAAGGTTGGAAAGGACCTTAAGATCATCCAGTTCCAATCTCCCTGACATGGGCAGGGACACCTCACACTAAACCATGTCACCCAAGGCTCTGTCCAACCTGGCCTTGAACTTTGCCAGGGATGGAGCGTTTACCACTTCTTTGGGCAACCTGTTTGTCATGGGTTCAGCAGTAGCAGTCATTTTTTCTCCTTCTTAGTGGCTGGTGCAGCGCTGTGTTTCTGACTTTCAGC
>WYDI02026476.1:0-34732 GCA_009867235.2 Psittacus erithacus | reverse complement strand
AGTTCCATACTCTCCAGCCTATCCCTAACATAAATGGCAACTCCCCCTCCCTGCCTGCCAGGCCTGTCTTTTCTAAAAAGCCTGTAACCTTCCATTCTAACATTCCAGTCGTAGGAGCCATCCCACCATGTTTCTGTGATGCCTATTATATCATACCCCTGTAGCCGTTCACACATGTCTAATTCCTCTTATTTGTTCCCCATTCTATGGGCATTTGTATAGAGGCATCTGAGCCGAGCTCCAAATGAAGCCGGCTCATTGGCTGGAGCAGCTGGAATATCTCTACAAAATCTCATTTTATAAGTGAAAGACATAGAGACAGAAGACAAGACTGTTAGAGTCAGAGCTACCTGTAGAACTAGCAGCTCACTTTCCTGAAAAAGGCTTGTATAACTATACCAGACTTTCAAAGCTCATGGGTGGGCTGTTCCACTAAAGGTCAGCTGAAGACTGTGTTGATGCCAGGGGGTTATTGCAGCTTCACTGACACATAGTTTTAAGCTGAAGTACAAGCAAGTTTTTTGTTCTTCAAGATCTCAGTTGTGACAAGGAAGATAAAACAGCTCCTTTTCCTGTCATGTTTTCAATCAAGGTAATGTGATAGCAATATAACTTACACTTGCAGGGTATGCTAGATAAAATGACTACCTAGTTGCCTACCTACCTAAAATCTCAGTTTTAAATAGGAAATGTTTCATTCAGGTCACATCAAATTTGGCTTTAAAAGCTTATGTGGGGAACTACATTGTGGTTAACCATGTTGCAAGCTAAAATATTTATCAAATAAGATTAAAATGCTTAGCTAATGTGTACAATACATGCATTAATGTGGGGCAAAGTAGATAAATTTGCAGTGAGTTTAAGTAAAAATGCCCTACAGACACATGCCATTACTAAAGTGATGGTTGTATTTTTTGTATACATATGTTAAGTCATGGGTTTTTTTCTGCAGACTGTTATAAACACAGAAATGGCTGTCAAGAATATATGTTAATAAATGAATACACAAATTTTGATTGGGGGGGGGGTGAGAGCAGGGCACCTCTTATAAGCTGAATAATGGGAGCAGTAAAACACAGCTGAATTTATGGTGCAGTGTGGTGAGAGTAATGCTCACTACCAGGCCATGCATGGCTTAGTGACCACTCTCATTCAGCATGGTGCCACCATGTTCCCACCAAAACAGGGGCACTTATTCTCCTTTCATTTCCCTTAGCCACTCATTCACAATATCTCAGCACTCATGGAAGCTTTGATATGGCAAAACTTGGCTAGATTTGTATATCTTATCAGCCTATTCTACAGTGGCTACACAGAGTTGCCATGTGTAACTGGCATTGATTACAAGTGCTAAATCATGAAACCCACCTGAAGTCCTATCCATGTATATATTTACATTCTGTATTCAGATGAGGAAAGCTCACTTGGAGCCTTCATCTTTGCAGGTGGGCACTAAATGGGTCAATTCTTGGGTCTGTACACTCATTTCACAAAAATGTGAGCCTGAAACATCCTCTCTGCCCTGGGCTGACTGAAAACTGCCATGAATCCACTAATGCTACAGCAACCAGAGAGGAAGTACCATGAAGCAAGCACAGATATTGCTTAGCCTCATGGTGCTAAATGCTGCAATAGTGAAAATGCCAGCTGCCACATGAGGAAAGGGAAGAGATCCATCTCTCCTGCCACTGCAGCACAACAGCAAGGAAAAATCAGCAACAGAAATGCAGCAGTAAAGGCAGAGCTGGCTGGCTATATGCAGTCTCAGTTTTACCAACCAGAAGAAGCACTGAAAATAATGTGTATGGTACTTAGTGGAATTAAAATTTTGGGGTTTTAATCTGAACTCTGCATGTTGGCCATGACAGCAGGAGAGTTACTGTTCAGTCCTTGCATATAAATTGGATATCTGAATCTGTTCAACTAGAGAACTAATGAGTGTCACAGGCGATCTTTTCTTTCTCCATCATTGACTGCTCATTACTCCATTCAGTACGTGTTTCCCAAAGAAGACTAAGAATAATGTGCATAAACATGTAAGGAATAAGAAAACCATCTGCTATAGAAGACCATAATTAAAAGAAAAGCTAACCAAGACCAATAAAATAAAAATATCACAAGCAGAAAGTAGTGAAAAGCCTGAAAGTCTCACTGGAAACCTTTACAGGGATAGCTAATGTAAATAATCTTGATCTGAGAAAATCAGATGTAAGCATTTTTTAAGTAAGAGCAATATGAAAGGAGGAATATGGAATGGGTTGCCCAGGGAAGTTGTGAATGCTCCATCCCTGGCAGTGTTCAAGTCCAGGTTGTACAGAGCCTTGGGTGGCATGGTTTAGTATGAGGTGTCCCTGCCCATGGCAGGGGGGTTGGAACTAGATGAGCTTAAGGTCCTTTCCAACCCTAACTGTTCTATGATTCTATGATTCTATGAATTGTCATCAGTATGTTGGAAAAAGAAAGAAAAATGCAGTAATTATGTTCTGATACAATCCCAACCAAATTGTTTCTGTATTCCCCCAATGCCTGTCACATAAGTAAGCACTTTGGTTTACTTTTGGGTTCTTTTTACAGAGAGGTGTAATCTAGCTGATATGCGCAGCGAAGCTGAACCTGTTTGTTTTCTCTGCAATGGAGGACAAAATTAGTGTCAGTGTTTCACATTCTTGGCATTTTACTAGGCCACCCTTGTAAACCTGAATAGAAGGCTCTACAGCTGTGGCATCTTGAGGTTGGCTTTGTCCCAATACAAATATGGTAGAGCTACGAGAGAAATCTAGCAGTTGAAAACAGCAGCATGTATGTGTTGGGCAGTTTCTGGAGGCAGTCATACCAGTGCTGCCAACTTTTGTTCTTTGATCTCAGCAGCAGCTCAGCTGAGGCACTGGATTTGGCACATACCTGGACCCCCCAGCTCTGGTACCCAAGCATGTGGCACTCCTGATATGAGAATATGTGACCGTAGGTTGCAGCTGACAACAGTCTGAACTTGAATCTGCTTGGACAAGGTAGTTCTTCTTACTTCAGAGGCCATCACGGTACGGGGCTCTGCTGGAACACACATACCAGGAACCCTTGATTTAAACAGTGGGATGAGAACCAGTTTTATGACCTTCATCAGCTCTAGACTTTTGAATGTACTAAATTCATTGACACTTGTGCCATATTTCAGTGGCAGGTCTTCCTGGGGTGCCTGTCAAGCCAAGAAGGACAAGTGGGGCCTGTGCAGCATGTTGCAGGGTACATTCATTTCCAGGTGGTGCAGTCATCATTCTAATGACTAATTAGAGGCCATGAGGCCACTCATGGTAGCTGGTCACAGGATCGGGACCAATATTTGGGCTGGCACAGGAGAACTTCAGCTGAGGGCACCTGTGAGAATTCATTTGTCTTTTAAGAATGGGTGCTTTCAAAATGAGGAGTTTGTGTAAACTGCTGTGATCCCATACATCTCATGTTTCCCCCCAAAAACCAAAAGCTGATTTAGATGGTGGTGCCTCAAAATCAGGGCTCTTCACCCTGTGTGCAGAAAGCTGATTCACACAGAGTCAAAATGTTTAATTCATGTCTGTATAGAGCTGGGTACTAGCTGGTAACTCCACAAAGCTAGCACACCCTCAGTCTGCCAGCTATCTACTTTTTATACATTTTAAACAGTGAAAGTCCTTTCTGTACACGTTAACAGTCTGTATCTACAGTCATTGGCTCTTACTTTCTCACATATCTGTTTAAGGACAAAGTATATCTTTATTTCACAATGCATGTTCCATGAATAAAGGTCTGGGGGCAAGGGTTTCTTATCTCTGGGAGTGTGATTTTTAGTATTGTAATGAAACAAGTTCCTCTAGGAACAGAGTTATCCTCTGCTTTGCTAGGCTTTTCAAAATTACTTCTGCCTTCCTAATCTTTCTGAAGTTAGTTGTTACTCTTAGATTTACTCTTGTTACTTAGACAGATGTTACTCTTAGGTAGATTTAGATTAGATATTCGAAAAAAAGTCTTCCCTGTGAGGGTGGTGAGGCACTGGCACAGGTTGCCCAGAGAAGCTGTGGCTGCCCCCTTCCTGGCAGTTTTCAAGGCCAGGCTGGATGGGGCTTTGAGCAACCTGGTCTAGCGGAAGATGCCCCTTCTCGTGGCAGGGAGGTTGGAACTGGATGGTCTTTAAGTTCCGTTCCAACCCAAACCTTTCCATGAGGCTTTTTCTGATCCAGATGCTTCATTGTTTAGACTTCTATCCCTCCTCGAGGTTTATGAGCTTGTAAGGAAACACTGTTTTTCCTCGCTACATGCAATTCTAAACTCAAGATTTTCAAGCTTTCCCACACATAGTCCTTCACAGACCTTAACTTCCTCACTGCCGGGTAGCAGTACGAAGACAAACCGCTAAAAAACAAAACTCAAGAGCAGGCCTCTCCCAACAGTTTTGTCCTCTCTCGCGGCCCGTAGGAAAGCCCTCAATGTGCCCTCGCTCCCGTTACCCCAGCGCCTACCACGCATGCGTAGGTAGAGGTGGGTGGATGCGAGATCTCCGCGTCGGGAAGCGGCGGTGTGTGGCGGCCGGGGGCGGGCCCGGGGGGCTGGATGGCGGCGGTTCTGCGCCATGTTGCGGTGGCTTGTGGCGGTGCTCAGTCACTCCTGTTTTGTTTCCAAGGACATGTTCTACGCCGTGCGCAGGGGCCGGCGAACGGGCGTTTACCGCACCTGGTAAGGGCCGCGGCAGCATGGGGAGCTGTCGCCGGGCCGGCCTCAGCCCCGTCCCACTCTCACCCTCGGGCCGGCTTTAGCCCCGTCCCCTCCCTGTGTTGCAGGGCGGAGTGTCAGGAGCAGGTGAACAAGTTCCCCTTCGCTAGCTTCAAGAAGTTTGCTACTGAGAAGGACGCCTGGGCCTTCGTGCTCTCGGACCTCCCGGCGCAGCAGCAGCCGCAGCCGGCAGGTAGCTCGTCCTTCCCTCTCCTTCCGCGTCTCCTCGTCCGGGTGGGAAGGGCGGCCCGATGAGGGTGGAGGAGGGCGGAGAGGGTGACTCGGCCTGTATGGCTTCAGCATAGACTCGCCGTAAACAGTGTTACACGTGAGTAGCAGCTCCTTCCTATCCTCTGGTGAATGCTTGGTAGCTGGCGGAGTGCCGTGGTGGAAGGTGCGGCGGTGGCCCTGCCCTCTGGACACATAGATGGGTGTGTCTGTGCAATGGAAAGAATTCTGCGGGAGCTTGTACCTTCTGTAGGTGCTTGTGCGTTGCTTGTACTGTGTCTTATGTGTGGCTGTGTGTGTCTCCTCTTCAGTTTGGTCAAGGATCAAGAGTGGTGTATAGTATAAAATATTTTGCAAAGTAGCTTGCAGTGGTGTCAGTTAAAAGGCTAGCATTAGGTGATAATGACTCTTGTTTTTAGAAGCAGTTGTTTTAGGTAAGATTTGATCTTACCTGTGTGCCTAGGCAGCCAAGAAGGCCAGTGGCATCCTCACCTGTATCAGAAATAGTGTGGCCAGCAGGGCTAGGGCAGTGATCACTCCCACTGTACTGGACACTGGTGAGGCTGCAGCTCAAATATGGTGTTCTTTTCTGGTCCCCTCACTGCAAGAAAGACATTGAGGTGCTGGACCAGGTCATGAGAAGGGCAGTGAAGCTGGTGAAGGATCTGGAGCATAAGTTTTATGAGGAATGGCTGAGGGAACTGGGATTGTTTAGTCTGGAAAAAAGAAGGCTCAGGGGGGATCTTACGCTTCTCTAGAATGACTGGAAAGAAGGTTGTAGTGAAGGGGGGTTGGTCTCTTCTCTGAAGTAACAAGCAAAAGGACAAGCGGTGAGGGCCTCAAGCTGAGCCAGGGAAGGTTTAGAATGGATATTAGGAAAAATCAACTCACCAAAACTCAGGTATTGGAACAGGCTGCCCAGGGAAGTGGTAGAATCACCATTCCTGGAAGTGTTCAAAAACCATGTAGATGAGGCCTTCAGTGACATCATTTAGTGTTGGTCTTGGCAGTCCTGGAGTAAAGTTTGGGCTTGATCATCTTAAAGGTCTCTTCCAACCTAGCTGATTCTGTGATTCTATGTAGTTAAACTTCTTTTCTCTCTCCTTTTTATTTTCCTTTCTTTTGATTTTTTTTTTTTTTTGGAAGGGGCACATGGTCCTGCGCCTGTAATGCAGGAAAATGGTAGCCAGAGAGAGGAACCAGAAATAAATGCTTTGTGTTGCAATACGTGCAAAAGGCCGTATGAACAGTCTACAGGCGAAGAACACATTGCAAAGCGTGTAAAACATGATGAAGTGTACTCAGCGCCAACAGTCAGTGAAGATAAATTTTCATATATGGGTGAGGTCTTTCATTATTCCTATAATTCTTTTAACTTCTTTGCACTCTTTGATAAGTAACAGGTGTAGTTACTAGACAGCCTTTAGGAAGGTTTATGTATGGCAACATGAGGCCCAGCCTAACATAGTTTCTTTTTAAGATGGAAATGTGAGCCATGATATATTTGTTCACGTCTTTCGTGGTAATTTTAGTTGGCTTTAATTGGTATCAACATAGAGCTTAATGCGATCATCATGTGTGTCTGGATTACACACTGTATATTTAAATATACTTATGTAGCTGGGAAGTTTTAAGTTGATTGGAGGAGATGGGAACTTGTAGTGAAAATATGGAAGTTGGGCAGAAGTGCTTCTTGAGGTTAACTAATTTGACACCAGTCAAATTAGGGGTGTGAAGCTGCAGTGGGACTTCTGGTGTTCTGCGTTATTAATTTGCACTGCTTCTGTAGTGAACCTTTTGGAGGATTCTGTGGGAGGGAAGTTTTGAGGATTAATCTGCTAGCAGACATGTCTTTTTGCTTAAAGAGTCTATGCCCTTGAAGGAGTTCCTGAGCTTCTGCTTTTGGTAATTATTTTGCAGGTGAGTTTGCAGTCGTTTATACAGATGGTTGTTGCTCAGGTAATGGGCATAGCAGGGCACGTGCTGGAATAGGTGTCTTCTGGGGGCCGGGCCACCCTTTGTAAGTAGCTGGATGGATTTATTCTTTTTTCTTTTTTTTTTTTTTTTAATGTATTACTGTTTGGTGTGGATGCAATTTACAATACTAGCCTTCTTTTGAATATGAAACTGTGCTGTTGAGACTCATAATGACAGTGCTATGAGACAAGTGAGTTATTAAGGGAAAAGAGAAATCAGCTTCTTTGGGAGGTAAGAATGTAGGGAAAATCAACTTGAAGTAATATATTTAGAGACTGGAGCTATAACTCCTGTGATGCAGAAAGTTTTAAAATAGATATAGGTGTGCACTGAAGATGACAAATTTAACTGCAGATTGATAACAGGTCCAAATATGCAGGTGGAAGTTAGAGCTAGGTTATTTATTCATCCTTCCTTATAAAATGAAAGATAGCTCTCTTGTATTTATTTTTATAATGTGTGTTCATTATACACCATTCTGAAATTTGGGGGTAACTAATCTACTCTTGATTCCTTGGACACAGAAATACCAGTGAAAGACTTCCTGGACGGCAGACTAATCAAAGAGCAGAAATACATGTAAGTAGTAAATGTCCAAAATACTTCTGCATGTTAGACCACAGTAGCACACTCATGACTATTTCAGCTCTGGCCTTCAGAAACAGTTATGAAGCTGTGAGAGAAGTACACAAGATATGAGGAGTTATGACTTGAAACAAATCATTCTCTTTGAGTTTTATTGATCTCTATTGTATTTTGAATGAGGTAGTTCACCTTGAGAATACCCAAATACCATCAGGCCAAGCACAGCTATTTAAAACAGTCTGGCATTTGGAAAGCCTCATTTGCAAATCTGTATCGTATCCTTTGCATTTTTAATGTGTGTATCTGGGATCTTAGGGTGCGTAGTGATTAAGAGGAGAATCTCTTCCCCTTCTTTGTCAGACCAGCCCCGTCAGCATCTAGTAGACCTGGCTTCCCAAAGCGAGTCCCATGTACTAAATAACCAAACCCCTGACTGTGGCGGCGCCCATGCAGTAGTCTCAAGAGTATTGTATTCCTTAGATAGATACAACAGTTCTAGGCTCTCAGGAGCAACTTTTGTTACTTACAAAGTAAACTTCGTTGGCGACAGCAAACTTAGTCTTCCTTTCTCACCTCAATTCTGGTATTGCTGCTATCCTGCACTGTGTATTTGGAGATGAACTGAAACGAAGAATTGATCTGCTTAAAAATGACAGGAAGTTCATTTTAGTGAGTGACAAGCAGAGGTGATAGTAGTGTGCCAGGGGTCAAACTTGGGACTGAAGATCTTTTCAGCTCTACATCCAAACCTGGCCACTTCTCCCTCTTACTGTATTTCAGAGCACAAAAAAAAAACAACCCTACTCCAAAACCCACAGAACCCCAAAAAGCTTTTAGGGGTTCGAGTCTGTTGGAACTGGTATGAATCCTTCCTCTTTGCCAGTGAAGCTTCAGTGGCTACCTGCTTGCCTGTTTCTTTAAGTGGTCATCAACATGCATAATTTTGGGAACCTGTGCTCTAAAGTGTGTTGATACTCATTGATGGAGAGATGGGAATAATATTGTTTGTAGTTCTATGTTAGCATCAGGTATTTTGCTGGTATTTTAATTTTAATTGCGTGTGTTCAAAGTCCTGGTCTGAACTTCGATTCTGTTGAAATGTTCTTAAGGCAGCCTGCAAAGCAATAGAGCAAGCAAAGAGTCAAAACATCAAGAAACTAATTATCTACACTGACAGCAAGTTCACTATTAATGGTAAGTTAATGGTGTTAGTTTTCCTGATTCTTAAAGACATGCTGCATGTTTATTACGTAAGGGCCACAGAATACGGGCCTGGGAAGAGGGCTGTACAGAAAAGAATGCATAATTTATTTCAACACTGAGGACTGCTTGGGGAAAAAATTCAGAATATTGCAGCATCTACTGCTAACTGCATGAAATACAAGCAGAGACAAACTGTATGTTACAGTAAAGGCTGATAGAGGTAACTACAGGATTTTTGTCTTAAGGCATTCAGTATGACACAAAGTCTAGAAGAAAGGTCATTTGTGTGTACTTTAGTAAGGATATACTCAGGAAAGTACTTGGAAGTTGATGTAACGCTATAGGTGTTTTGTTTTGCTCAAATTGTAGAGGCTGTGTTCATACACACTTGTGAAGTCCATTCAAGTTTCTTTGCTTTTTACATGTAGACTACGTTTCCAAACATTCAGGCTATATCTGTCTTCTTATTTAAGGAGTAATACAGTAAATTTTCTGGCCAGCAAGGAATGGCCAGAATGTTAAATATTGTTCTGTAGAAATCTGCATATATGGTCTTTCTCTGAAAGATTCTGTTTGGTGGTCAGAAGCCATAAGACAGGCTGTCATCTATTTTTCCTCTATGCACGTGTCTCCTCAATTTCTCAGAATAAATAAAACAGTAGATCTGTTCTAGCTTACTGTAGCATCAGGCAATCCTTAGCTTCAGTTTATTAAGTTCATGTTGTAATTTTGTGTGTAATGCATACATAGGATTGTAGTGTTTAAATATCTGTTAGGGAAAACCTGTTCGGGTAATGCAGGTAATAATGGAAAAATACAATCCTGAAAGACAGTGATAGAGAACCAGGCAAATAATATCTTTTATCTCCAGTGTCTTTGCGTGACAATTTGTACAGTTAATGTCTTATTAAAAGGCTCTTTATTTTAGGATCATAGAATGGTCTGGGTTGGAGGAGACCTTTAACGTCATCATCATGCTGGCTTCTTTAATAGCATTTTCATGGTGATGTCCCCTTTACGTAGGTATTACGAGCTGGGTTGACAACTGGAAAACAAATGGCTGGAGGACAAGTTCAGGAAGAAGTGTAATAAATAAAGAAGATTTTGAAAGACTTGCTAATTTATCAAAAGACATAGAAATTCAGTGGGTAAGCACCTGATTTCTTCTTATTAATGACATCTTAAACATGCTTCTTGTAAAAACTGACAAGTATGACTGTAGCTAAGAATTTTATAAAGCATAATACTGTACATCCATAAGTAAAACCAGAAATACAGAGAAGCTGCTGGTTTTATTTAAAGCAAATAAGCAACATAACTAGACTCTTAGAACCAGGATTTCATTATTAAAATGCTTGCTTGTATTTGTTTTCTGTCTCTTGTTACTACTTAGATGCCTGCAATAATTACTTTTAGTTCATTATTATTGTTGGTAGACAAGATTTCTGTTCCTGGAAAACTAAGCTTAAAACACTACTGTCTTTTCAAGTCATAGCTGCATTTCTGTACTTGCTTTCCAGCACTGTTAGGATGCTGGTTTATTGGTGCGACTCAATCACATGGGTGTCTTTAAAATGGGAAAACTAAGAGATTATAATCCCAAGTAAACCAGCTCTAGTTCTTGGTACCATGACTGTTTTTTTCCATGAAAACTGGGTGTAAAGGTCTTTAAAATACCCATTGTTAAGTTTAAAATTGTTTTGCTTTCCAGTAAAGAAGTAAAAACAGTAGGAATACAGGTATTCCTGATAAAACATTTTTCTGTGACCTCAGCACTAAACATTGTAGGGGATATCTACCCTCCCTTCCTTCTAAATTTTACTCTAATTGTGATGTAAGCCCACTGATTCTAGAACTAAATCTCTTTACCATCAACTTTCGGGCTGCTAATGGTGTATTTATTGGGCTTCTGTCTTTACTCTGTACAAACAGGATGAATCAGATCTTTAATGTGCACTTTTCCTATGAGAAATATATTACAGATATTCTTTCACTCATGTTGATCTGTGTTCTAGAGCTGGTGACTCCAATTTAAAGGCTGGCTGGAATTTTATATAATTATTCCTATTGTCTGTTGAGAAGACTGTGCAAAAATTTAAAACTAAAAGCAAAGTTCAACTGTCCTTCGAGTATTTACATAAAGGAAAAAAAAAAGAAGTAGTGTTGCTTTGTGCACACTTCTAACAGCTGAATCAAAACTTGGGAAGACTTTTATTTTGGGAAGAGTGATCTATGTATACACTTTTATCATGGTAACCTCCCTGCTCCAGCATGGGGTACTCTATAGGCTGCACATGGATATCTGCTCCATCATGAACCCATGAATCTCCATGGGCTCCACCCTTGCCTTTGACAAGAATAGACTTAGGGTTGAAAGTGTTTTCAGTTGCTAATTGAAGGATGGGCAGTTACAATACCTGAAAATTGAGAGCTTCTTTTCATACCCTGTGCCTGTATCTGAGGCGAGTGCCATAACCACCAAAGCTGTTAGTGGCGTAGGGGTCTCTGGCTTTCTGGGTAAAGGTTAATGTGGTTTAAGCACTGAATACAGATAGGTTTTCCTCTCTTCTCTGACAGTGGGAATTTTGAGTTGGAGCTGTTGTCTGCATTTCTTGAAGGCTAGGCTAGGTAGTCCTTATGGCCAGTTCACTGCTGCCCAGAAGGATGACTTTCACAGTTTGGCAAGACTTTCCTAGAGGAAGGGAGACTGAACATGTAAGAACATGTAAGGACTAAATGTGAGGAGGGGGCTTCTACAGAGGTGCTGCTGTACTGTGAGTGAAAGCATGTGGACTGATCAAATTCCATGTGTGTACCTTTTTCTTGCATATCTAACACTCCTGTTCTTTTGTCCTAACAGATGCATATTCCTGGTCATGCTGGCTTCCAAGGAAATGAAGAAGCTGATAGACTAGCAAGAGAAGGAGCTAGTAAATAATGGTCCTGATGTACAGAGACTAGACTGTCACAGCGGGAGGGAGAGGGCCAGCATCACAGTGACAACTTGAATGGCTGCAATTGTTTCAGAGTTGAACTTTGAAGTGTACTTCTTTCTGTCCTGAAGTATTAAACATGAACCAACTTCACTGGAGAAAACCCTCACATTTTCTTTTATAGCATTTGTTTTACAATCACGTTTTTTGTATTTTTTGTTTAATCTGATGATACAAAATGCTTGCTTTTGCCCCATCTTACTGAAGGGCCTCAGTCAGTAGTTTTAATTGTCTTGCAGACTTCTGAATTCACCGTACAGAGTCTTCGGAAGACGTAATATTGAATCTTTATCTTGTGTTCTGTATTTTTCTCTTAGCTAAATAAATTATTTTGTTGTACAGAGGTATATATTAACAGTCCAAAATAGTTGGGGGAGGGGACGTAACACAGAGATCTCTGTTGGTATGCTTTGGCATTCTGGCAGTAGCAGGTGGGCTTGTAACGCTCACCTGTGCCACACAGCATCATCAGCTACAGCGCCTGAGAATTCTTTATAATTTTACTTACTTTGCAAGGCAGCATGAACAAAGTAAAAAGCCAGGTCTTTAGAGAACTTGAATGGTGAATTTTTTGTACAGTTTTCACTAGCTGCTTAATGTCCAAGCTCTTTGTTTCTGGCCTCCTATTTCCATTAAGTATTTTTTTATGCATACTAGTTCACATTAGCATTGTTGGTTCCTTTTTAGTGTTGTCCCAAAGGTGATAAATAATTGGCCATTTTATCTGAAATGGAGCTAGAAGATGATCAGCTTCTCCAGATCTTCTGGATGTCAAGTGTTTGACTTCATGTTTTCCAGTCAATGATGAGATTAGTGGAATGGCTAATGTGCACTTGAGTTAGAGAACAATTACCAGTAATCAACATAGTTTTATTTTCTATGCATATACATGGGAAGAGCAAGCAGGTTTGGTATGTTATCTTTGTCAACTTCTTTGTAAAGTACCTTCATACCGTTGAACAGCAGGGCTTCAGCTGTAGGTCGCTGATTTTCTTTTTGTATTTGTTGATACAGAATGGTGGAGCTGCTGAAACTTGATTTCTTAACAGTTCTCATGCATTATGATATCTTTACTGAGGCAAAGTGTAAGCTCTTACACACTTAGAATCACGTGAATTGTGACAGAATGGGGAAACTGGCTGGCTAGTAGTTAATAGATGAGTGTGGTTTTTAGATTTCTTTTGTCTCATCCAAAACTGCACAGTAAAGCTTAAGTAGGGGGGAAGGTAGTCCACTGATAAGCTCTTCCCCTCTGCCTCTTGTATATGTGCACATAATTTTCCATCTCTTTGTTTATTTTAGAAGTTTGGCTTGAAGGAAGACACACCATCAGCCCTGATCAGATCTGGCTGAGGGATCGCAGTGTGACCAACAACATACTGAAGGCATGGTATCTAATCATCTGCCTATCAATACATCTCCCGTTAAACATGTAGATGCTGTTTACTGTATGGAAATCTCTATGTTTTGAAGCAGCAGCTTTGGAAAATAAATACAGGTAATGGTGGGTAAATCATAGCATCTGTGTAATACTGAATTTCAGCAACTTCACTGAATCTACTAGGTAGAATATAACGGGATATCTAATAGGAAAGAGTTTTAGGTTGATGCCAATGTTTATCATTCTTGCTCTGGAAATGTAGGACAAAACAAAACTAAGAGGAAAGTTACAAGATTAAGGCTGATTAAAAGATGGAAAGTAAGTAATACTTCTTAATGGGACTTAACTTGAGGACCTGCAGAGGATGGTGGCTGTTAAAAGTCATTCTTTCAGGGCATTTAGTGTCATGACATCCAGTGGATAGGCATTGAACCTCTGGCTGGATTCCTGTGTGCTTCTAAAAATGCAGACAGTACCAGTGCTGGTCCAGCTGTCATGTTATGGGGCTTAAATTTTACCCAGAATCAAAACCCAGTAGTGCTTATATATGAATACTATACTTTAAAGGGATCTGTTGCCAGCTGAAGAATCTGGGAAGTACTGGTTAAGATATTTTGGTAAGTATAAAACTCTTTTCAGGAAGAAAAGCATTTAAGGAGGGATTATTCCATCTGTTTCTCCACTCTTACATTGTGTTAGGTGACTGTTGGTTTATTTGCCAGGTAGAACTGCAGAAGTACACAGTCTGTAGGAATCTGGAGGGCACTGCTGGAGTGGGTCTTGTCCAGCCCAGCTTAAGCAGGTCACTCCGAGCACCTCACTCAGGATGTATCACCATGGATAGAGACATGAGCTTTCTGGGCAGAATGCTTCTTACCACTGCTCCTCCCCTGCTGCTCCCCAGTTCATCTCTTATTTTTCCATTCTGTGGGGTTTCAGGGCAGGTCATTGAGGGTGAGGCCTACGGTTGACTTCAGTCACAGCACTACTGCCAAGGGCGGGCTGGATGTAAACACAGTTGATGATGAACTTAGGCGTGACCTGTGCTGTAACCAGCACGTTATGCAGAGGACTTGTGCGGGTGAGAAGCCCCTTGCCCAGACAGATCTTCATGGAGGCCTCTCCTCACCTGCTGCTGCTGAGCCTAACGCCGTGCACTAAAATAAAAGCCGTGTCTGACGCACAGCACTCCCCGTTCAGCGTAGTTTTCAGTTGCAAATCGTGCCCCTTTATGGCAATACCCATAGGCTGGCGGTGCGGGGCTGCGCCCGGACTCTGCCCCGGCCCAGTCGGGGCGGGTCGCTCCCGCCCAGCCGAGGTCGGCCCAGCGGAACGGAGCCCCGGCGGCGGAATGGTGGAGGCCTGGTACATGGATGAGTCCCCAGAGGACCAGCGGGCGCCCCACCGGCTGCGGCCCAACCGCGCCGTTAGCGTGGAGGAGCTGCGCCGCCTCGGCGTGGTCTACCGCAAAGTCAGTGAGCGCATATGGCGGTGGCGGGGCCGCACGGGCCTGGCCGCCTGGAAGGCCCGGCGCTGGCGGGGCCTCGGGTGGCCTGGTGGACGCAGTGCCGTAGGCCTGCCCTGACACCAGCCCGACGGGGAGAGCGGTGACGGCAGCTGGTGGGACAGAGCCAGGGCGGTGCTCGGCCGCGGCGAGTGGCAGCCAGTACCGGCCGGGTCCGTGCCTGAGGCGCTGCCCAGGCCGGGAAACGGCAGGCGGCAGGGGGGGCGCAGCAGTGTCTGTGAGGGAACAGATGGGGGGGAACACTCTGTGCAGGTATCTCTGCCGAAGCTGGCACAGCTTGTGTGCCCATGGCTGCTAACTCGTCTTCACCTGACCCTCCTGAGGGCTCGGGGTTTTCCACGTTAGTGCCCTGAATTGGGCTTTGTGTCTGAATGCCTGCTACCCCCCTTTTTTAACCTTGCATATTTTTTAGTTGGATGCTGATAACTATGAGACTGATCCATGTCTGAAAGAGATCCGGAGGGCAGAAAACTATTCTTGGATGGATATAATAACCATACACAAAGACAAGCTTCCAAACTATGAGGAAAAGGTGTGTATGCAAGTCTTTATGTTCGGTGGGGATTTGCACCTGCTGCTAGAGTGTGCAGCCAGCTTCTTCACACCTGCGCAACCCTGAGCAGGGGCGCAGGGTGAGATTTCCAGGTGTCAAACACATCCTGTGCTGAAGTCCTTAACGTTAAAAAAGCAGTGCTGGTCTGATTTAAGAAATACCAGAGGGCTTTTGCTTCTGTAGATTGCCTTCAAAGATTTTAAGGATAGTTTCCCTCACTGTGTCATTTTGAAACTAAGATTCCTACCTGCAGAGGAGTCCTGCCAATCACTGCCAATGTTGGCCTGTCCTCAGAGTGCCTCCCAGGATGAAGGCAGGTGGTTGCCAGCTGGGCATGGGCTTTGAAGGCTCACACATCCTAATGGCTGGTTCCAAACCATGTCTTTTCAAAGTGAATGTTAACCATATGGAATCAGAGGGATGCATTCCCTGTACAAGGAGAGTTTTTTTACCTTGGGAAACTGGTACCTTGGCTGCTTCTCAACAATTGAATGCCAATGGTGGCAGGCTCTTGGATGAGCCTCCTAGAAGAAGCTTTCTCCTTCCAGCCTCTGGGTGCTGGCATGCTGCTCTGACCTGAGGACAGCAACCCAGTGTCACTTCTATATTTTCATTATAGTTCCATTTACCAGTTTAAGTTTGGTTTAAAATTGATGACAAAATGATTCGGTAGTAACTCAGGCTGCCTGGGCAGGCTCTAGCTGACAAAAAATGAGCCATTACTGACAGGGCGTATGGACTTTTGCTCCTCTTGCAATACTGGGTACTGGCTCAGGGACACTGGCAGTAGTGTGGCTAAACAGCATCCAGACCTGAGCAGGTGATGGTATCTGGTGATCACATTAACCTGCTCAGGCCTCTGTTAATTAATGTTTAAAGCACAGTTTTGTTCAATACTGTGAAATTTACACAGAATTCACCATTCCAGATACAAAGAATTCATCATTCCAGAAAAAAGCAGAATGTTGCTGCTGTTACTTGGGGGGAGAGAGCCTGGAGCTGGGGCTTGCTGTGTGGGGGCAGGCATGACATGCTGCTTACATCAAATTGCTGTAGGTAGCCAAGTTTGGAAATGACTGCATTTTCACACGCAGCTGTAGTAGCTTGTGAGGCTGTTTCAGCCCTACACCAGTGTAAAAGAGTGGGGATAACCTGTAACTCTGTTTTGGTTTTGCATGTTGGGGAAAAAAAGGCACAAAATGATCAAAAGGAACAACTGTGATAACCAAATCCTGCGGTGGGAAACTCTACCCATCTCTCTGTCTGAAACGGATATGAGCTTCACTGTTATTCAGTGACTGCTAATGTGCAGCTGTAGCTGCTACTTCTAGTCCGAGAAATTCCTGTCTTCAAAAGGGAATGTAGCACCTTGCTTAGAAGTGTTCTGAGACAGGGTCTGGCTGGCTGGATTTGCCCTTTTAACCATTATGGTCTCATCTGTTAATTACTGTGCAGTTACCCTTTGAAAACCTTTGTCAGCTTTGTTACATGTTTCTGCCAGATTTCTCTGCAGTTTTTCTGTGTTCAGCAGTTTAAAGAGACTTGCTATTCCTAGATAAAAACATTTTATGAAGAGCATTTACACCTAGATGATGAAATTCGCTACGTCTTAGATGGATCTGGCTACTTTGATGTTCGAGACAAGGATGACAAATGGATCCGGATTTCCATGGAGAAAGGAGATATGATAACCCTCCCTGCTGGCATATATCACCGATTTACACTGGATGAGAGCGTATGTTGTTATAGATTACTGTAAATTTTGATGACAAATCATGTGAATAGATACCACATTAGTAACTACATGCCCTGAGACTTGCAGTTCATTAGCAAAACATATTAAATATGAAGTAGGAATATGAAAAATACTAAATAATTCACAGCATCTAAACCTTTCATCTCCAGATCAGAAATCCAGCTTCCTCTCATCAGCTGTAACTGCAAGTCATTGCCACGTGATATCTGTAGCACATCTTATGTGACATTAGCGTGACAGCCAAACCTATGCCTCTCCCTCTCTCAATTGCCCCTGCTGTCAGTTAAGGTGGAGATGGAGTAGATGGATCCTTCTGTATTGCCTCGTGTCTCTTCATGAGGATAGACAGAGTATATCTGTGTCCAGCAGTGGTGTTTCGATAAGTGCTAAATTCATCTTCAGGTAAAGACGGATTTAAGTGTCCACTACTTGCAGCTAGCATGTGCCAGCTGGATGCTGGCTTCACAGGAGGTAACCTGCTTTCAGAGGGTATTTTTGGCAATGGGACCGTGAGATTGGCACATGGAGTCCTGATCTGTGTGTCTGTCGCTGCGGGCTTTTACAAATATGTTTGTAACTGCAGCTTTATTCCTGGAAAAAGTGTGCTGTCTCCTGTGTGGCAAAATCCCATCTCTGGCGTAGTCTTGAGAGCGATATAATTTTGAATCAGCCATCCAGACAGCAGCTATCATATACGTAAAAAAGGGAGAAGCTGCTTTGGTGAAGAACCTGACTTTTCCTGTCTGCATTTTCTGCTCCCCAGTGAATCAGCCACAATTGCTAGTTTAAGGCTTCTCCTTTATGTAGACAGGATGTCAGGGGTTATGGATTGAATGCAGAAGTCTTAAATGTTTGTCCACTTCAGGAAATTTGGTCCAGAAGTGGCTTCAAAGTAAATTCCTTAGGTGCTACGAGACCCTTGCTATTTTGCACTAAGTTCTTTAGGGGCCTTAACTTTATTCTTGACACTGCTGAGCACCTGGGTGCAATATAAGTGCTTAGCAGTGTTTATGATACTGGGTCTAAATCTGTAGCATAGTGGACAGGAAAGGAGAGTTCCCCATAACTGAGTGATTGGAGCGCTTCTGTAGGACATAAAATCCCATTTTCTGCTGCCATAGCTGTACCTTGCACCTGGCATAATTTTGGTTAGCTGGTGGCAGGGGCTGTTGCTTTTCCTGTTGGAATCTGGAGACTTTTCACTTCCCAAAGCATTATTTTTTGGCTAGTTTATGCACTCCCCATTCAGCTTTTATGGCTCTCATTTTGAAGCTTCTGGTATGCCTCCAAAGCATTGAGTAGCCATCTTGGGTATTCTGATTGCTGTTGTTTAACTAAGCAAGTGGCATTTAGATGCTGCATTACTCAGTATTGTGGATCCAGTGCAAAAGATTTGCGTAAGATGGCAGTTTTAGGTTGTTTGGTTTTTGTTTGTTTTTTTTTTTGAAACAGGGAGAAATAGCATCTCTGCCTGACCTGGAGGCACAGGTTGTGACATAGGTTTTGCACTGCATAGGTGCAAAATCTCCCAGGGCAGTAGCTAGGAACAGGAACAGCGTTGGAGTGCTGTAGTTTTCTGGAACATGTGAAGCTTTCAGTCCATCTTGAGATGGTTTCAGAAATTTCCATAGAATTGCAAATGAAACATTGACTTCAGAATGAAGATCCCATGGAAAGGAGCTCTTAAATTACTTCTTGTTCTTTGACAGAACTACATCAAGGCAATGAGGCTGTTCGTTGGAGAACCTGTCTGGACACCATACAACAGGCCGGCTGATGATTCACCTGCTCGGAAACAGTATATGAAGTTTTTGGCTGAAGAAGCACAATAACAGTGTCTGAGACCTGACAGGTGGAACAGCCTGAAGCCCTGTCAGAATAAATGTGATTGGTGGCTCTTCACTTTTCTACTTACGTATACAATTGGAATCACAGAATTACAGAAAATAATCAGATTGAAAGGTCATTTGTAGGTTATCAAGTCCAACCTGCCATGAAGTACCAGGCCTACTTTAAAGCTAGACCATGCTAAAGACCATGAGGTTTGGAAACCTTCGGTGATGGAGGCTCCACAGCCTGTCTGGGTACTCATTCCAGTGTTCAGCTGCTCTTGTGAGTGAGCATTTGTTCTTTGTGGCCAGTTCCCTGATTGCAGTTTGCAGCTGTTGTCTCTGGCTCTTTCATGGAATGCTTGAGAAGAGTGTGACTCTTGTCTTCTCCACAGTCCCTTCTCCAGTGGGAAAAGAGTTAGGTGTCCTTTCAGACTTCTCCAGGCGAGACAAACCAGCACCCTTAGCTGGCCATTTTTCTGTTAAGGAAGTTGTTCAACACATTTTGCCCTAGCTTTGACTACAAAGGAATATCATTTGTAACCACCTGACAGTTAGACTTGAACCACTGACCATTTTAAGCCTAATGGTTTAGATTTTTTTCATCCACCTAGTAGTTTATACCCTCAGTCTGGACACAAGGCTTCTGTGGGACACACTGTAGGAAGCCTTGCTGTGGTCAAGGTGAATGCCATCTGCTGTTTCCCTTCTGCTACAGTACCACCCATTGCCTTTCAGGTAGCAGTCAGGATAGGCCAGCAGAATGTGCCCTTGGTAAATTGGCACTGGCTGGTTGCTCCCAGTCACCTGCTGTTTCATGTACCTGGAACAGCTTCTGTAACAGCTTATGCAGTAATTTTCTGGGGACTGAAGTGAGGCTGTCCAGCGTATAGTTCCACAGATCTTTCTTCCCTTTTGAAGATGGCTGTATCATTTGCCTTCTTCCACTCAAAAAGGTTTTCCTGATCTCTGTGACCTTTCAAGGATGACAGTGGCCCCAGTGCCATTAGGTAGTGGCATTTACACTTGCTCAGGAATCCATTTTCTAACCTTTTCTTTTTTTTTGTTTCCTTGATATCTGTGGCAGGTAGAATTGGGAGAGGTGGGCTACATTAATATTCATTTTGCTCTGAATCCATGCTAATGAACTACGTAGGATTCTGGTTTTAATTAAAGAAAATAAAGCCTGCTTCGTTCTTGTCTAAAAATGTTCATAAGAGACATTTGCATAATCAGCAGTTTCGTATGCAGCTTCCCAAATTCTGCCCTGGTACATAAAGCTGTGGCTTTCTCTCAGCACAATGTAGCAATTGGCTCTTGTGAGTTATTAATAAAATTACTTTGACTTGGATATGGGTTTTTTTGCTTGTATGGGTTTGGGTTTTTTGTTTGTTGGGTTAGTTTTTTCTTGTGCTGATATGAAGGACACATTAAACACAGTGAAACTGTAATTCCTAATCAGCTTTTATTCTTTGTGCTGCTACTGACTTCTTCTGTAACATGGGGCAAATCACTCACTGTGTGCCTCAGTTTCTTTAGCTGTAGGATGGAGAAGAGTAGACTTAGACACGCTGGTCTGGTTCTCAGTAAATGCCATGTGGTCATATAGGACGTGTAGCTCCTCAGCAATGGGCACTGAAGCATTTTGGTATGAATTTGCTCTTTGCAGTGGTGACTTACTTTATAATGACAAAGTATTGCTTGCACCAGCTCTCCATAGGTGACTGGAGCACAGGCTCTGTGCTGGCCACAACCTGCGTGCCCCTATCAGCCAGATACAATACAAGCTCCTGCCTTGCAGTTTCATGAATAAGCATGCTTCTAGAATGAAGTTGAAACTTGGGCTTACCTGAATTTTCCTAATGTAGCAGACATTTGGAAACAGGGTAGAAAACTGAACTATCCCGCTGTTCCTCCCTAGGGGTGTGCGCCCAGCGGTCTTCAGCAGGCAACATGTTTTCTCACTTAGTGTCAGTGTTACTTTTAACCAGTGTTTCTGAAAACAAAGTTGCAATTTTGAAGTGAAATTATGCTAGTTTTTATCCTTGAAGTTGGAAAAGGTGATAAAGAAGGCACATTTCCTGCCTGAGGGTCTCGGGTGGAGAGCTATATGAGCTGCAGTGGGGCACAGCTGCCCTTCATCCTGCCAGTGGAGGCTCAATTTGTAGAACAGAGAGCAGGCAGAACCCACGCCTGCAATAAGCAAGCCGTCCGTGTTCAGCCTGTATTGGTTTTTGTGCAGTGATAAGCCTGGCTGAAGTATCAGTGTTGCTTGCAAATACGGCATTTGACTATAGTCAGCCACACATCAGATGGGCTCGCACAGGCACTGTGCCTCATCAGTTCAGGGATTTGTGTGCCACTTGTCTGGAAGGAGTACTTGAGTGTCCTCTTGTGCAGCATGCTGCAGCATCCTGGTCCCAGGATAAACTGTGGGGATTTTTCAAGGTACAGCTACAGGAATAAATGTCAGTTACTGCCTGCAGCAAGTTTTATTCCTTTGACTTGTATGCCACAGAAAATTGTGTTTTCGAATGTAAGGTACAATGACCGCTTCCTCCTGGTGCTGGTATCAGTCCCTGGTATCCAATCTGATTCATCTTGCTCCTGCTTTTGGTTGTGTGTTTTTTGTTTTTTGTTTTTTTTTTTTTTTTTTTTTACAGAAGTCAGCATGAGACTGTTCATTCCTCCTGTGGGCCTTTCAATTTTGTTCTCTCTCTGCAAAAGGAGAAGTGGAAGCAGTAGCGTGGGCTCTCAGGAACCCCTGTTTACAGCATAGCCAGCCCATAACAGACTCCAGGGCAACGGGAACGAGAGAGCAGGTAACACACTCTCCTCAGGAGAGATTTGCAGTTTGGAGGCAGTGATGAGGGATGGACAGTAAAGTGGCTGCTCACAGCAATTGCTTTCAGCAGCTTGCTGATGTAGGATGTGACCTGGGAAGCAGGACTAAGCCACCTTGTTTTGTTGCCTCTCTGGAGGAATATTTACACCACGTACAGCTCCCATCTCCTGGCTGTCAAGGATAACACATGATCACCCTGCTGAAGATCGTTCATCATTTTCACAGCACAATGCATTCTGCTGCAGGGAGGTGATGAGGGCTGTGGCCGTCTTGCTGTCAATGCTTTTGAGTCTGTGCCCTTTAGTGCTATAAGTGTCTTTGAAAGGGTGAAAGCTTTGCTCTCTGAAGGTGGGGTTTTTTTGTCAGCCAGGAAAAAAGCAATTTGGGGCTGGTATAAAGATTCCACACCTGCGAAGAGATTACATGGGAGATTACACTGAGTGGAAACAGCTGGGCAGAAAAAAAAGCATTAATATTAATAGAAAATGCTCCAGAGAGTAGAGAGAAGGGAGGGAGAACATGCCATTCCTGCAGATGAAAAACACAGTTTATTTTCATGGTGATTTTATGTGTTTGGGTTTTTCTTTTCTTTTTTTCCCCCACATATTGAAAAGTGCAAAGTGAAATGGATTTTTGGTCCAAACCCGTGAGTGTTTTACTGCAGCTCATGGAAAATCTTGGTGCATTGATGTAGTACAAAAATTTATGTAAGAGGTTCCAGCAATATCATGTTGGCAGCATTAACTTTGGCAAGGGGAATATTTCAACACCTCCAGGATTAGAGGTTAAAAAAATGGTAGGAGAAATGGTACCACATTGAGGGGTTTGAAGACAGCTTTTTTGGTACCTATGTATTATTTTCCACTTTAATCCAAGCTTTTCCCAAGTGCCATATATCTCAGTTTCTCATGACCATGTTGAGGGAGCTTTTCTGTGAAGGGACTCAAGGCAAACTGTGGATGGGCTTTGGGATTTTTAATAAATTAGGTGGGTAAACATGTAGCTGCAAGGTCTCTGATGCTGCCCTCCCTTGTTATATGTCCTGGGGCAAGTGTCTTTGGATGGATATATTGGTGCAAAGGCATTTCACAGCCAGTTGGTAGTTAATTGTTAACTACCAGGCACTATCCACTATCCACACCTGGCACTCAGGGGTGCCTACAAAGGTGGGAAGGGAAATGCTGCTGTGGGGGGTGTCTCACCCCAGGCTGCCCAAATCAGGGGCTGTGCTGGTTCCCAGCAGCTGCAGGAGCTGGCAGCTGCCTGGCCTGGTTGCTTGAGCTTGACAAATTCAAGATGTTCACACACTCAGAGCATCAGGTCCCACTGGCAGAACAAGCACTCATCTGCCTGGTTCCTGACCCCAGGATCTGGCTTGAACCTAGGAGCTCATGAGAAAGAACAGTTTTCTGACAAAGGCCCCCTTTTAATATCAGCTGGCAGACACCATCGCGCGTAAAGATTGAGGTGGCATCTGAGCACTGCTTTGAAGAATATCCCTAGTAGCCAAATAATGGATTTAGATATTTGGCCAGGCAGAGGCTGTGGGCCTGACCTGTGCTATGCTCGAAAATTACATCATCAGTTTGGGAGTCTTTGCTGTGAAAATGATAGAGATTCTCAGATTCTCTCCCCTCTTCCCAAAGTAAGGTCACTGCCAGTCGTCTTCTACCTCCTGAAGCCACATAAATTTATCAACTCGTGGGATGAATAAGTGTTACAATTTAAATGTTTCTGTCTTAGAGATCCAGATTTGATCTGATTTGCTGCGTTCATTGTGATTTTACAGCTTGATTCCCAAAACATTTCGGGTGTTTGCAAAAAGGTGCTCTGCTATACCTGCAACTTGAAAAACCTACTTTTCATGAGTCACTAGCTCATGTTTTCTAAGAACTGTATAAGTACCCAGATAAGACAGGGAAGCAGAACTCCAACCCCCCAAATTCCTGGGAAAAGATTCAGCAGTCAAAGGGCTGTGGATCTCTGTCAATGCTGGCTTCCCCTGCTGCAGTTCTCTCTGGGATTCCTGTGCTAACTTTTAGAAGTGCCACTTCATTTCTTCATTGCTTCTGTGCTGCTTCTCAGGGTACCGATCAGTCACTGTTGTGCCTGTCAATGAGCTGCACTGGCTGATAGAAAATTGGGCTAGGTGTGCTCCAGGACTGCTGCTGGTCGCAGACATGGCCTTGAGCAGCCAAACCAAGCACTGGGTTCTGGTTTCCCCTGTGATCACAGGCATTTGAGCTTGGAGAATGTGATTTGGGTCCACCTTCAGGCTTCGCTTCTTTTTTTTTTCCCAGGTGATTCAGACAACTTAAAGCTGACCCATGGCTGTTCATGGAAAGAGCCAAGCTATTCTGGGTGATGCCGTGACAAGGGACACCAAGTGGTGGCCAGGTTATGCATGGGCTGCTGAGGCTGGGGCTCAGTATTTCTGCCACCTGCTACTGGAGTGTGTGCCAGCACCTGAAGTAGCTGTTCACACCTTACACTGGATTTTTTACTAAACGGCTCAAGTAATTATGCTCTGTATCCTTTCACTTCAATATCTGCAGTTTAGCATGACAGTTTTGACATTTCTTCAAAGCCAGAGAGAAACCTTCTCCCTCCTTCCTTCTTTCCCTGCCTCAGACAAGCAACATCCAATTTTTCTCTCTTTGTGGGTTAATTACAAGCCATTGTTGCTGGCTTTCAGATGGATTCATTTTAGTGGCTCTCATACATAAAACATCTGCAAATGGCTATCCAAATCTAGGATAGGATCAGGTGTTGATCCAGAACAGCTTGGAAAGGTGGCACTTGGGTCCACCTCCTCCCCCCACCCCCGCCTTTCTGTCCTCCCTGAAGCCAGAACTGTGACCATCTTACACACCCCTTGAAGATGAGAATCTCTACATTTGTAATTCTGAAGCTGACTGAGAATGAAGTGAGAAAACAGCTTTCCCACTTTCCACTATTGTTGCTTCAAAGTTAGTTTTGGAGCTTGTTTGCATTTGGTGCTACTGAGCAGCTGTTCAAATGCTAAAAACTGCGCAGGTTCCTACATTGTAAAGTACCTCACTGGTAAAACACATTTTTCCCCAGTGTTTTACTAAGTGGGTAGAAAGCAGAGTGGGGCAGGGGTGGATGGCCAGGTTCCTTACAACTTGTTCTATAGGTATGGGCTAATAAGTAAAACCCACCTGGTAACTCATTTCCCTGGCCTCTGCCCAGGACAGCAGCAATTTAGGCTGCTACTTGAGCTGCCTCAGAGAGGCTGACACTGGCTGCTGTTCCACTTATGTGGAATACATGTAAACCTGTATTTGATGCTTCAGGCCTGTTTTCACACATTTCTTGATTGCAAGTTTAAGCAGAGAGGGAATGTATTCTTCTCACCAGCGAAATACAACAGGAGATGGGAGTACCACACATCTTGCAACCTCCATTTGGATGGCTGCAATGCATGTGGTGGATTAAGCGCACCTGACACACAAGTAAGACAACGTAACTCAGCTATGGACTCAGACTGCACCCCTTATTCCCCTCTCCAGTTTGATTTGGAAAACACCTGCAGCAAAGGCTTTGGAGAAGGATTGCCTGTCTACCACCTCTCAGGCCACTGCAGTGCAGCGAACCTGGGAGCCTACCCAGGCAGGGAATAATTCCCAGCACATCCTTGGGTTGAAGATTTTATCCTCAGGATGAAGATGAATCTGCAGAGGGTGTCTGCTGGTTTGTTGAGCTTCTGCACTGGGTCAGTGAGCTCACACAGCTCTTGCTGACATGAAGGACAGGGTAGGTAGAGAAGTGATTGTTTCCAGGACACTAGCTGAGGTCCAGTGTGGAGTCTCAGGCACATCTGCACATGCCTTCTGGGGAGCATTTATTGGGTCCAGTCCAAAAACTGAGCCACTGGGAAAATGTAAATGACCAGCTGGTGAGGGGATGCCATTATCACCTGAACAGCAGTTGGGTACTAGAAATGGCAGATAAGCTGCTGAAGCCCTTTTGAGGATCAGGGTCTCTGTGCATAATGTAATTATCTGAATGTCTGAAGTACAGCTTCTTTGCTCCTCTTTTAATAGAAGAGGAAATTTAAATGCAAAACTTCTGTTAGGGCACATTAAGCTTTAAGACTTGAATACAACAATCAGCTCATTCAGGCTATACTTCCACAGCTTTTCTCACTTAGCCAGATGACACATGCATGCTGTGTTTCAGAACTGAGCTCTGCCCTCATTTACACTAGGAACCCTCATTAAATTCAGCTGAATTCATTGAATTTAACAGGATTGCCTGGTGTAATTAATGTTTTGAGGACAAATTTTGTCCTTAGCTTTAATGCTTTAACACCATATACAGCATTCAGATGTGCGACTGGCTGAATATAGGGAAATCAAACATTTAACTTGTACGTATGTTAAATCCAAACCATGAAGTGACACTGACACCTCTTTCTTGCATTTTATAAACAGTTAACAATTTGCATACATCCAGCAGTGATAATATGCCTTTGCATTTAAATTTTAATTATTCTGCAAGTCTACCAGGATGTCACTTGTTTAATGGCTCACTGAGCTTAGAGGTCACCCAGTCCAAGTCTCCTCTGAGGGTGTTTTTATCCAAGTAAAAGCTTCTACTAACAAGAGCACAGCAAGCATACCAAAGTGAGACCTATGCAGTAATATATATGAATTAGAATTTAGAGAAACTTAGAGAACAGGGGATTATGTTTTCAGTGTTCCTTCTTCAATGGTTATTTGACTGACTGGGATCATAAATTTTTATTCTCTGCTACTCAGAACACAGGCTGTCATTTACACATGCAGTGAGTATAAGGAACTGCTGAATTCAGAAAGGAAGCATTTTACTCCTCGATTATAAAGCAGCAAGTGGCTTCAGCTTGAAGCCGGATGATGACAGATCATGCTACTTCCACTTAGAACTGGAAAAGACAAATCAAGCTTCCTGATAGTATACCAGTCTAGCACATCACCTGACCTTCAGCTAAGTGCATGGGAATCTCTATTGTATTAATTTACATATCATTGTAAATTTTAACTGAAATCAAAGAATCACAGACAGATCTGGGTTGGAATGGACCTTAAAGATCATATAGTTCCAACCCCCCTGTCATAGGCAGAGACACCTTCCACTAGACCAGGTTGCTCAAAACCCCGTCCAACCTGGCCTTGAACACTGCCAGGGATGGGGCAGCAGAGGGCAAATTCTTGGGGCAACCTGTGCCAGTGTCTCACCACCCTCATAGTAAAGAATTTCTTTCTAGTATCTAATCTAAATCTCTCTTCTGTCAGTTTTAAAGCCATTATCCCTTGTCCTGTCACTACATGACCTGGTAAATTGTTCAGTGCTCTCAGTCTTTAAAACAGTGGCGGTTACATACCAGGATTTCTTTCTGTCTCCCCATGGTCAAGAAAAGTGACCTTCAGACTACTTGTAACAAGAACAGTACTTAACATACCAGATCAGATTAATAGTTGTGACAAACTGAAAACTACTCTGATTTCAACTCAGTCATGACAATGTAAATTTGAGAATTTGTGCAGTTACTGTTAAACCTTGTCATAGCAGTATTTAAAACAAATGTAAAACCTCATGAAGAGCAATGCAGAAGTAACTACTTTTATTTCACTGTATTTTAGTCCTCACTGAAGATATATAAACGGTGTCCGAGCCCAACTGAAGTGCATGGTACAGAATTCATATTTTTGAGTTCAGTAGTGGCACCTTAGGATAAGTCTACCCAAGTGCTGCCCAAGTTTAATTCAGATCTAGCTATGGAATGTAGAGGCCAAGCCAGTGGCAGGAGTACCAACTGGTTTAACTTTTTGCAGTTGACTGGTACATAAGCAGCCATTGTTTCTGTGTACAAGCATGACCTGTAAACCATGTATATCCTGTAAAAATGGGACAAATTCTGTGTGTGTGTAAGCTGTAGGTTTATGTCTTTCCAGGTTACTGGTATTTTTAAGGCATCCTCATTTTTTCACACGTCCAGCTTGCAGCAGTTTTCAAACAACCTGTTTTTTGAAGACAACTGTTTGGCCCCTGTACAGTATCTCCAGTTGGACAAACATAAAAATGAGTTATTAGTTACTTAAAAATATGGGTGGGGGTATTTAAAGACAGTGAGAATTAACTGATGGATGTGGTATAAAAAATGAAGTAAGGTAAGAGAACTGTCCCATGGCAGTGGTTTATGACAAGAAGCTACTCCAATTGTTAAACATTTGTCTCAAAACAATAAAACACCCCAATGAACAGATGTGTATGCTCAGGTACGAGGAATGGGAGTATCTGGATTGAATCTACAATATAGCTGAAGGGAGGAATGTGGGCAGAGATGTGAAATTCACTGATACTGCAGCGGTACTGTGGCTCCAAAAATGTGTGTTCCAAGGGATGCCAGAATCACTGCATGCTGGTATTGTCCCATCAGCGGCAACTTCCTTGTGTCCTGCTCTGCATCACCCCATTTACTTCCACTTTGTGTAGCCTAACCCTTAGATACCTCTGCCTCAGTCTCCCCATCCTCTTCCCTGGGAAATGCTTTCTGCACTGTGTTTTCATTTGGTAACAGGAGGGGAACTGAGCTGAAATGGGCTGTATATCTGCTCTGCACTGAGAGGAATCCACAGCCTCTAGGGTAGGCATGAAGAAGACAGTACAGTTAGAGCTGAAGGACACATGCACAGGTTATAGGGTCCTTAGTACAACCTTGTGGCATCTGCTGGTAACAGTCAAATGGACATGTGGGACAGAGAGTGGGAGAAAGGAAAGAAGTATTGAAGCAAGCATTAATTTGGGAATACAGAAATCCTTCACTCCCACTCACAGCTTTCGAGAATGCTTTAATCTGAAAGATCTGAAAGGTAACACCACCAAGAAGGTACAGGGAGCCCGCTTAGTATCATTCAGATGCTACAGTCCCTCCTAATGTGGGAAATTCATACTGTGAGGGACTGTGTGATTCCCTCACATGTCATTTGGATGTGGTGTGATGACTATCAAGCAACCTCTGCGAACAGCAGTGGACATACAAAGGTGTAATACTCAACAGTCTGATGGGGCTAAATGAGACACATGCAGTAGGAGCAAGTGAAAAGAAGTGCAGTCAGAATTTCATTTCTACAGCACACATACTGATACTCTGTCAATAACTCCTAGCTAATGAAATTAGCTCATGCGATTTGCTAATTACTGAAAAACTGTAACAACCATCAAGACAACATAAGGTCAGATTCACTTTTTCGTATAAAAAGAATCTGGGTAGTTGACTTGTATATAAGACTTGTAGGGATGAACCTGGCTCTGGGTCAACACAAATTCTTCACAATGATACTACTGTCAGAGACAACAAACTCAGTAGTAATGCCACTGAATACTCATAATTGAGTAATTTTATTTCACATTTACACAATAGCAAGAGTATATACAATTCAAAAAATCAGCCTTGCTGGAAAAAATTTGTTGGAAATGATCTACCCTAACTTGAGACACTGAGTATTAAAGCTATCACCCTCTTTGATAGCTACAGCCTCTAAAAGTGCCTGCTTCTTCTGCATACTGCGGGATGACTCCAGTTCGTACATTGTTGTCAGGTTGAAGAGAACACTCTCATGTAGGTAATGTTTAGGGTCCTCCTGAACCATTCCTTCCAACTGCCGAAGAGAATCCTTCAATCTTCCCAGATAAAGAAGACAAACAGCAGCATTGTTATTAGCCTAGGAAAAAAATACATTGTAAACAAATAAATAAGTGTGTGTGTGTATGTATGTATTTACAAGTGATGAGAGAGAAGGGAAAAAAGTAGTCTAGTGTCTGGAGTTAGAACAGATTTACTATGTGCTAAGAATTACTGTTTTGTGTGTGCCTGTGCATAAGTAACTAAAATACATTCTCAATCATACAATCCAATCCTTCTCTTCCACTTGTTCTCAAGATTTATCCTGTGCCAGAAGGACCTGCTGACTTTTAAGAGTTCAAACTCTAGAAAACAGAGTCGAAAATGAAATATAAATAGGACAGGACATTAATCAGTTAATTCTGAAAGTCAACTGAAATGGATTTCAGGCACTGCATGAGCCTCTGCACACTGTCATTTTCATATTTTTTTTTAATGACTTCACTATATCTTCACAAGTGGTTTTTTTTTTCTCTCTGGCTTACATATAGGAAGGAATTATTCTATCACAAAGGCATCTACAACTGACTTCTAGTAAATTCAGCAGATAGGGCACTCTAAATACATCATAAATGACCAATTCAGGCTCCATTTTCTCTTCCATGCGAAATAGGTTTTATGAGTTACCAAAAGACTTCAACAATACAGTCATATAAGGTCGTTGCTGCAGAAACATTGTCACTTTCTGAAAGCTGCAGATAAGGGAAGAACACAGGCTTTAAAAAACCCCACCTTTTCTCTTCCTTTAGGAAAACTTACTGCTCTTGTGCGTGTTACAATAGGTACTGTTTACAGCCTGCAAAATGATGCAATTCATGTGCTGCCTAAACTCAGACCCCTCAGTCTTTAAAGGGACTTGGACCAGGCTACTGGGGGTAAGCTGTCTCACTTCTTAGGAACATCCTTCCATGACCATGCACTGAAAGCTGCCAAATGTAGAAATCCCAGAAGTAAATAAAGAGCTCTTCTTTGATCTCCTCTTGTGATGGGAATCCAAGGCTCTGATACGCAATGTGTTAAAAATGCCATGTTTAAAATTACGGTATCCCTTCAATGTTGTGTGAAATCAAGTTAATCAGATATACGTTGGCAGCTGCCATTTCTTTTCCTGACATGCATGTCTATGCTAAAAACAGCGAGTGCAAAGAAAAGTGCTTTTGCGAAGATCCCACTAAACCTAATGCCTCGTGATCTTTACATGCATGTCTAAGTATTCATGCCCTTCATATAGACTGGTTTTTCATTTCCCATCCCTTTTGTATCTTATGTATACTGAAAACCCTTCAGCACACATGCCACATCCAATTTTTCTATAAAGCTCTGAGCATACTCTGGGTACTAATTAAATCCACATATAAAGCATTACGAGAATAACTGAGGTGTTCATTATAAATGCAGCAATTTGGAGATTTACCACAGCATTTGATGAGTCGATCCTTAAAATTTCTGTGAAAAATCGATGAGCTTCTGCAAAATTATTCTGACCAAGGTGGAGAAATGCTCTGGAAAGTAAGTGACATACGAATGAGCCCTCCTCAGAAACCCACGGTGATAATCTATTTTTAAAAGAATGGACACCATTTTTTATTTTCCTTCTTATAGATGTGAGAGTTTCTGACATTTGCTCTTCATGGTATAATTACAACCAGCAAGGAGACACTGATTTACAGACAAATGGAATGACAACTTGGATCATTTGGCTATTATATATTCTGCCTACTAAAGCAACTGTCTTCTCCATGGTTTTATTAATTTAAATGCAGACACTCTCTTCCTGGAATTACTTCTCTTCACGAAATTAGCCATGCTATGTAATTTTCAGAGCACTTTTGAATAGTATTTTCCAAATATATTAAGTCAATGTGCTAACCATTACAAACTGGGTTCCCCATCATGCAGCTTGATTTACTACAATGTATTCCAGTATTTGAAACTACCAGGCAGTAACTTCACCAGCAGATCTGATTGTAGGATAAGAGCTCAAAATAGCTTCTCCTCTCCTAAAAGTTACTTATGCGAATGTATATTGAAAAAGCAGAGTGAAAATACGCAATGCCTGGAAGAATGAGAAAAAGCTCTGTAAAATCAACTGAAGGATCACAATTTCAATCCCGGATAATATGTCTGTACCAAGTGATACAGATCTCATGGGTCTAAATGCCATTCAGTCTCACTTATGACAGATGTAGTTACATAAAAGAGAGAAAAGGAACGGGACTGTCTCAGGGGTAGTTTAATGCTCACAATGCATACTTTGCAAAACTGTATTTTAAATTTTCATTTAGCTATTATCTACCTGTTCATTAAAACCATAATTTGGCTCTGTAGTCCATCCAATTTGTGAGTCGCTTTCTCAACGTCTTGAAAATACTTTTCTGCAGTTTTTATGTCTCCAATCTAGACAGTAAAATCACAAGAAAGTTATCACAATAAGAAGAGATCCAGCCTGATTATATCTTTTACAAAATATAAGACTGAGAAAACATATCAAAGTCCATTATACGGTTGTCTGGCACCAAGCTGATTGGGTAACATCTGTTACCAAACAAGATATTTGAAGAACCTCTTTAAGGTCATGGAAAAAGAATACCAGAAGTTTTATTTAAGGCAGTGTTTCTCAGCTGTGGTTGTGGAGCATTCATGGACTGTATAGCAGGGGTGCCCCACCTCCTCATTTAGCTCATTTGTTGTAATTGACTCGAGAGTTCCTAAAATTAGCTGAAAATGAGAAAAGGTCAGAATTACTTTCAGGGAGAACGGGTGTTATTCTGCAGGAAGTGAAGACAGACCCTGCCCACAGGCAGAAGCTGTCAATAAGGCAAGAGAACTTGAATACAGTAGCCTGGTAGCTGCCGCAGGACCCTACTCAGTTAACCCTCAGTTTATGGGTCATAGCCAGGGACTACAGGATGACCTCAGAGCATCACACTAAAACATGTTGCAAAACAACATCAATGCAATGGGCCACTGGGGGTACTGGGAAGACAGTCCATTTGCAGATTAAAAAATACTGGAGTGTGGATTATGCAGGCTGAAGGAATGAGGGATCTGCAAATTGGCATAAAGAGGAACAGATTTAATGGGGAACAAGAAAGGGGATTCCAAGAAAGCACTGGATATTTCACCTAAGGGTATGTCACAATCATTGCTATTGGAGATGAAAAAGCCCCCAACACAAACATGTGAAAAAGGCCCTTTGGTAAATAAGTTAGCAATGTGTGTTTCATAGAAGGATATACTCCTACTTTCGGTGTGGTTTCACAATGCAGTGCCTAATTTCAGGCTGGAGAGATGGAAAGAGAAGAAAACTTACTACTGGGTAAAATAAATCTATCAAAAGAAGTAAAACTAATCTAGTTCAGGAGCATAAAGCCATGGAAACCAGGCAGCCCTAAGTGGGGAAATTGAAGGGGTTCTTAAGTGAACACCTATTTAAGAACAGGACATTACCAAAACCATTTGTGACAAATGTGTTAAAGTGTCCTTAACGCTCTCAGATGGTGAATTCCAGACTCCCTGGGAAACTTATTCCAGAGATCTTAAATTACCTCAGTACTGGAAAAATACACCCAAAGTATATCTTGTGTCACTTTTTACCTCAACTTTTGTCCCGTCCATAGTAGTTCAGGGATAACAGTCCAAGTCCTCTTTTTTAACACTTACATACCTGAAAATTTTTATTGTACTTTCTCCTATGTTTTTAATTCTAGAATGAGAATCAATTTTTAGTGTCTCACAGTAAATGCTTTCTGGATTCCCTCATAATTCTTGCTGTTCTGTTAACTTTTTCCTGTTACTTCACATCCTCTCAAATGCCCACACAACAGGTCATGACACTCCAACTGATCTCTCGCCACCAGTGAGAATGGAAGAATTACTTTACGTTTCACATTTCAATACGAAGTTGGCTTTTATGCCACAGTATTCTGGAGTCTGGTTTGTTTACTCATGTGTAGTTTGCTTACCCTTAGGCTGATTCCTTTCCACAGAACAGTGCCTTCTTGTTGTTTCTTATTTTGTATTTGTGTATTGCTCCTAGTCATTGGTAGTATTTTGCCTTGCTATTTGAATCACAGCCAATTTAACATTTCAGTTTCTCAACTTGTCAAGATTAATTTGCATTCTGATCCTGCCCTTCATAGTGTCTGCACCATTTGTACATTTTACAAGCATGCATCTACTTTCATCATATGAGCACCTAACCAAAAAAACAAACACAGCAACCCCTAAAGAGAACCTTGTGGAAAAGATCATGTAGCAAGTCCTTCTAGTCTACCAGTAAATGACTTTCCAAGTACACTTTTCAGACACAGCAAACATCCATCTTAAGCTTCCATCTAGACTTCTTCCCAATATGCTTATGTGTCATAGCAGCAGTGACTACACTCAAAGATGCTTGCAGGCCCTTGTCCTCATGAGGGCCTTCAACCACCCTGATATCTGCTTGAGGGATGGTACAGCCCGGCACAAGCAATCCAGGAGGTTCCTTGATTGTGTGGAAGACAAGTTCCTTCTGCAAGTAATAGAGGAACCGACAAGGAGAGGTGCCAGGCTTGACCTCCTGATCACCAACAGGGAAGGGCTGGTTGGAAATGTGACGCTCCAGGGCAGCCTTGGTTGCAGTGATCATTAGATGTCAATTTCGAGATCCTCAGGACAGTGAGAAGAGCGTGCAGCAAGCTCACTGTCCTGGACTTCAAGAGAGCAGACTTTGGCCTCTTCAGGAACCTGCTTAGTAAGGTTCCATGGGATAGAGCCCTGGAGGGCAGGGAGGCGCAAGACTGTTGGTTGATATTCAAGGATCTCCTACTACAAGCTCAGGAGTGTTGCATCCCAGCTAGAAGGAAGGGCAGCAGGAGGGCCAGGAGACCTCCGTGGATGGATAAGGAGCTGCTGAGGAAACTTCAAAGGAAAAAAGAGACTTATAAAAGGTGGAAGCAAGGACAGGCGGCCTGGGAAGAGTACAAGGACATTGTCCGGGAAGCTAGGGACCAGGTTAGGAAAGCTAAGGCCCAGTTAGAATTAAACTTGGCTAGGGACGTTAAAGATAACAGGAAGGGATTCTACAGGTACGTAGCGAATAAAAGACAGACTAGAGACAACGTAGGCCCCCTCTGGAAGCTATCGTGAGAACTGGCTACCCTGGATTTAGAGAAGGCTGAGGTTCTTAATGACTTCTTTGCCTCGGTTTTCACTGGCAAATGCTCAGACCACACGACCCAAGTCTTGGAAGGCAGATGCAGGGACTGTGAGAATGAAGACCCTAGGCCTGCTGTAGGAGAGGATCTGGTTCGAGACCATCTTAAGAACCTGAACATGCACAAGTCCATGGGACCTGATGAAATCTATCCACGGGTCCTGAAGGAGCTGGCGAATGAAGTTGCTAAGCCACTGTCCATTATATTTGAAAAATCATGGCAGTCAGGTGAA